>JAWDJD010000001.1:75645000-75855000 GCA_035047305.1 Bradypodion pumilum | reverse complement strand
AGTAAAAGATACTCCTGGACTGGGCAAGGTAGGGGTTAATGCATAACCACTATATTTATTACTCTTTTTCTGTTAACAAAGAAAACACATTCTGTGCAAAAGACAGAGAGTTGTGCTACATTTTATGCAGAAAACATGCATGCAGTACTTTATGTGCATATTTACTCATTACTAGGTGTTACTGAGTTAAATCCTGGCCTGAACTGCATCACATAGGAATTCTCCCTGACAGATGACCAGCAAACACATTTCCTAAATAGCCATGTGCAACATAGCAGAAATCCTAATTTTATTTTGACTTATCACTGAGATTTAGCAGCAATCACCTGGTATGCACACTCTATGTAGCTGCCATGAGAGCTGCATTAGGGCATGAGAAAATGATCACAGCACTGAAGAAAATAGGTGTAGATGATAAACATATCAGACCTTTATTGGAATCAGGCAGCTCAAGTCAGAGTTGAAGTGCAGCTGACAGAGCAGGTTCAGATTCTCAGAGGTGTGTGACAAGGTTATGTGTTGCCCCCCCCCCCACACACACACACACACTGTTTAATATATATTCAGAGAGCACTTTTTCAGAAGTTCTATCAAATTTAAACATTGGCATTACAATTAATGGAGAATACCTGAATAACGTCCGATATGCCAATGACACAGTGTTGTTGGCCACAAACCTTGCAGATCTTCAGTTGATACTGGATTGAGTAAGAGATTCAAATGCAGAATATGGTTTGGATCTCAACACCAAAAAGACTAAATATCTTGTTATAAGCTGAGCACCAACTCATGGCAAGCTGATAGCAAAAGCACAAGAAACTGAAAGAATGGAAAAAAATTGTCTGTTTGGGCAGTGTGTTAAATGAAAATTGAGATCCCAAGGTAGAGATTAAAATACAAATAGAAAAAGCAAGATCCACCATCATAAACACATGATGTTTGTTATGCAGTAGAGCTCTGACTCTCATTACAAAGATCCAAATAGTGAAATATTACATATTCCCAGTGTTGCCCTGGTGGCTAACCTTGGCACTCCAGATGTCCTTGGACTGCAATTACCAGAAGCCCAAGTCAGCACTCCTGCTGATTGGGGCTTTTCGGAATTGAAGTCCAAGAACATCTGGAGTGCTGAGGTTAGCCATCAGTGCTATATAGAGTCAAAGCTTGGACATCGACTAAAATATCTGAAAATAAAGTCAAAGCTTTTGAAATTTAGATCTACAGATGACTGCTAAAAATATCATAGATTGACCATGTGACTAATGTAGAAGCGTTGTGCTGGATGGATAAAGAATAAGAGCTGTTTAAGACCGTTAAATAAAGAAAGGGTGGGCATGTGTGCTCCTAAAAGGTTACCATGAATCTGACAAATTTATCAGGCACACACATTTGGCAGAGAGCTGGGAATGGCTGTGATTCCATTCTTTATACTGAATGGCCATTTTAAGATGAACTATCTATTGTGAACTCATTTTCATTTAATTCAAGAACTAAATCAGAACATCTTTGTGTTCTTACTAACTATCTCATGTAGTTCTCATGGGGAAGAGGCTTTGTAAAGTAATTTTTGGGGTTCAAAAGATGATCATTATTACTTTTCAAAATAATTACTAGATGTATGGTAGAAAGGATATATTTGAAGAAGTGTAACAGGTTTTCCCCATGAGGTTCTCAAATGACAGAATGGGGAAACAATGTTTAATTCATGTTCTGTACAGTTCCTAGCAGATGTTCCTGCCTTCCTCCTGTCTTGAAGTTATTCTGTCATTATAACCTAAAGCTCATATATTTTCATTTCAGTGTCCTACTATTTTGCCCTTGCAGCATACTGTATATTCTAATTCATTAGAGATAGGAGTATCTCTTTGTACCAACTCTACATACACACATGTAGAGTTGGTACAAAGAGAAGAAAGGCAAGTTTAAATTCTCATTTACATCAACATTTTAAAAATGTACATATCAAGTCTCACTGACATCATTGGTTCATGTATATTTTACTCTTTTTGAGGAGTATCATTCTGTCTCAGAGATACTGCCTACACTATCATTTTCTACATTCTCTGTTATATACTTCTTTTTCACATGCAAAGATGGGGAAATGGTGTTTTTTTTTTTTGGTAAAATTTTCAAAATACTCTAGCTAACATGTCCCCGAAATCATTTTTCTAATCTTCTGTTCAAATGCATGTAGTTTTGCTCAATTGATTTCATTTTTTAGCAATGTGTCCTCTTCCATTTGCAGGGTTCTTCACATTACTTTAAAGTAATGAATTATGTATCACATGCTTATTATTTATCATCCATTCAATTCTAATGTATGCCAATTCTTGCCAGGGTTTCTTAGGCACAAGATACTCAGGCATGGTTTGCCAGTTCCTTTGCTACTGATGTTGTGGGACCGCATAGCATGCTCAAGGCTACATAGTCTGTCTCATTTCTCAAGAGGCGCAATGGGGGATTTTGTTACTGACTCTGGGTCTTCCAGCTCACTGAAATATACAACCAGCATCATATACCTACTTAAACAAACTCTGTGCTCTTTACTTCAGTTCCCAAAGTCCTTTATACATCCTGGTATCAAGATGTGCAAATGCTTTGGTACCCGAAGAAAAGGGGTTCCAATGGCAAAGAGCCCTTAATGAGAATGCATGCCTGCATTTGATTGAGTGAAGGTTCCTCAATAGTTGCTCATGTTAATTAAAAGGTTTAGTGTCTTGCACAGAAGACAAGCAGGAGCCGCAGCAAGGGCTAAAACCAAGTTTATTGCATTGTAGTCAGAGTGAACATAGGAAACAGGTGGACCAAACAGCCTTATTTATAGTACATTTTGAATAGCCCGGGTGATAGTTCTTTGGTTGCTGTCCACGTGACGTCAGGGGACGTCACGCCCATCTTCTCCAGATGCAGTGTGGCAGTAGTATCCTGCCCTTCAGGTATTCAGGTGAATGGGTATCCTGTGTCCAACGCTGCTACTGCAGGAGCAGCATTGTTCTTAACAGCTTGTTACAATGAGTCAATGATTGCTTACAGTAGATACAATTGATGGATACAATCCCTTAAAGGGGTACTTGTCACAAACCATTCAGTACATAACATCCCACCCCCACCCCTAGGTGAGGACGAAGTCCTTTAGCCATTGAGGCTTTCTGCACGCTCGCCTTGGGCGAGGGGTGGCCACGCTCCGGGCCGGAGTTCCTGCATTGGAGGAACGTGACTCGTTAGCGGTTGGCTGCGAGTCGTGAGCCGGGGATTGGGGCGGTCTAGGTGTGGGAGTAAACTCCAGGGATGTGAGACCGGGGGCTCCAGGGACTAAAGAAAAACCCCGCTGCTCGCTTGGATGGGTGGGGGACCACTCCGAAAAATCCCCCCAGTCCCCTAACTCAAAATCTAGCAATTCCTCAAAATCCCTCTCTTCAAAACTGTTCCTGTTACCCGGTGGGTCAAAAGGGTGCGGGTTTGTATCATTTCCCTCCCCCCTCTGGTCTGTGTCTTCCCCTTGGAATGAACGGGTGGGGAAGAACCCTAACGCTGACTGATCCATTTGGTCACTCACGTCTTGCCTTCCCACTACTCTACCTCTGAGTTGGTCGGCGTGCCTCCTCCAGAGGAGCCCTGTGCCTGTCTCGACATTGTAGGAGGCTGGCCCCGTCTGTCCGCCCACTATTCCCGGTACCCAAGTCAGGCCGCCAGCCGCGTAGTTTCGGCAATGTACTGGCTGGCCGATCTCAAAACTCTTGGTGCACCCCATTTCTATGTTTCTACCCGTGTCCTCCACCCTGGTTGGGTCTAACCTTGAGAGAATTGTGGTGGGTTTCCTCCGCATGAGGAGCTCGGCAGGCGAGAGCCCTGACGCTAAGGGGGTTACTCGGTACCTTAACAGGAATTGGCAGAGCTGCAGGTTCAATTCCGCAGGGCCCATCCTACACAGTGCGTCCTTCGTTGTTCGCACCAGGCATTCCGCTTGACCATTTGTAGCGGGGTGAAACGGGGCCGCAGTAATGTGGCGAATTTTGTTAATCTCTATGAAACCCTGGAACTCCGCTGACGTGAAAGTTGTGGCGTTGTCGCTCACAAGTACGTCAGGTAAACCGAAGCAGCTGAATACCTTGCATAATTGCTTAATCATTGCAGCTGACGATGTACTGGCCATTGGAATTACCTCGAATCACTTGGAGTAGGAGTCCACTATTATGAGGAAAAGGGTACCTCTGAAAGGATCCGCAAAATCCACGTGTAAGCGTGACCACGGACCCCGGGCCGTGTCCCATTCTCTGTGCGGAAGTCGGGACTCCTCAGGGCGGATGCTCTGGCAGCTCTCGCAAGTGCCTGCCATGTGTTCTACATCTGCGTCCAGTTTGGGCCACCAGACGTAACTCCTAGCTAGCGCCTTGCTGCGCACGATCCCCGGGTGGCTGATATGCAGCATCTTGAGCACCCGGGACCTCAGAACTTTGGGGATTACTACCCGCTGTCCTCAGAGTAAACAGCCCCTCTCTAGGGAGAGCTCGTCTCTCTGCCTACCGTAAATCCTGAGTTCCTCCGTAGGGGAGCTTGCCGGCCAGCCTTTCTGTACGCATGAACTGACTAGGGCCAGTGACTTGTCTTTCGCCGTAGCCTTGGCGATCTCAGCTGTCAGAATTGGGGGTGACTCTAGGGCTTCAATCAGGAGCACCTGGTGGTCCTGTTCTACCTCGCACTCGGAATCCCCTGCCTGTGGGAGGGGTGACCTGGAAAGGGCATCGGCATGACTAATCTCCTTGCCGGGGCGGTAGGTCAGCGCGTACTGGTACGTGTTGAGGAAGATAGCCCACCGCAGCATCCTTGGGGACAAGATCTGTGGGGTTGGCTTATCTGTAGTGAAGATTCCTAAGAGGGGCTTGTGGTCGGTCACGACTTTGAATGGCCTGCCATAGAGAAAATCGTGGAACTTCTTGGTTCCCGCAACGATCACTAGGGCCTCCCTGTCAGTTTGCGCGTAGTTGCGCTCTGCCTTGGACAGGGATCTCGAATAGTATGCCACTGGGGCTTCTCGCCCGCTCTCTAGCACGTGGCAGAGGACTGCCCCCACCCCCACCGGTGAGGCATCGCAGACCAGCACAACGGGTTTCTTTGGGTCGAAGTGGGTCAACACAGCCTCGGAAGATAGGAGCTGTTTGAGCCCCCGGAATGCCCGTTCCTGACTGTCCCCCCACCGCCAAGCCGCATCCTTTTTGAGTAATCTCTGCAACGGTTCCGCAACGGACGCCTTTCCCGGGAGGAAAGAGTGATAGAAATTCAGGAGTCCTAGGAAGGACTGCAATTCGGGCTTGGTGGTGGGGCGAGGAGCATCTTTCACTGCCGCTACCTTGGACTCTGCTGGTTTAATGCCCTCAGGGGTTATTCGAAAACCCAGAAACTCTACCTCTTCAGCAAGTAATACGCATTTATCCTTTCTCAGCCTGAGCCCCGCTTTTTCGAACACTGTTAGTACCTGGTCTAACCTCTTGGCCAATTCCTGCTCCCCTCCCGCTGTAATCAGAATGTCATCAAAGTAAGGGAAAACACCTGGGAGCCCCTTTAACAACCTTTCTACGAGGGACTGAAAGATCCCCAGAGCCGAATTTATGCCGAACTGGAGGCGTGTCACTTTAAAAGCTCCCTTGTGGGTGACAATTGTCTGAGCGGCGGCTGTAGCTGGGGTTACCGACAATTGTTGGTATGCCTGGGCCAAGTCTAGTTTGGCGAAACACCTCCCCCCATACAAGGTTGCGAGTAGGTGGCTTACCACCGGTACCGGATACGCATTTGGGTGAATTGCCTTGTTAATCGTGCACTTATAGTCAGTGCAGATTCTGACCTCCCCATTAGCCTTAAGCGCTGTAACAATGGGGGTTTCCCACTCGGCGGAATCCACCGGCACCAAAATCCCCTGACCCACCAATTTGTCCAGTTCAGTCTCTATTTTGTCCTTTAGTCCGAAAGGCACTCTTCTTGGCTTCATCCTGATGGGTCGAATGTCGGGGTCCAATTCGAAAGAAACTGGGGGCCCTTTGGACTTCCCTAGCCCCTTCTCAAAAACGGCAGTGTGTGCGTTACACACCTCCGTGATTGGGTCAGCCTGCATGGCGTGTATGCCTCCAATGAAAACTCCTAGGGGGCCGAACCACTGTGTACCCAGGAGACAGCAGGACCCTTCCTTTAGAACTACTAGGGGCAACTGCGTGGAGCGCCTTTTAAACTGAACCTTGAACTCTCCCACCCCCAACACTGGTATACTTTTGCCCTGAATGTCCCGCAAATTTGTCTTAAAGGCCTTCAGCTTGGGGCGTGACTTTAGGGGAATGCAAAGAAATTCCCTGTGGGAGACAATGGAGTATGACAACCCCGAGTCGATCTCCATCCTTATTGGGACCCCCTGAACCAGTACCTCAACAAAAATCTGGGGCCGCCGCAACTGCATACTGTGGACCGCCTGGTCGCGGTCTTCAGGAACCCGTCGAGCTGCGCGGTGCTCCTGGGGCTCGTTGTCGAAGATGTGCCCGACCCCTTCTGCCTTGTGTTGGGGCTATTCCGCCTGGCCCTTGCCGTCATCTCGACGACGCCTGCAGACCTTTACGATGTGCCCGCGCCGCCCGCATTTGTGGCACTCCACCTTCCGGAATGGGCATCGGCTCCGGTCATGGGATGCCCCGCATCCGTCGCAGCGGCGGTCCTCTCTGGCGCGGTCTCGCCTCTCCGGCCTCCTCTGCATCCGTTGCACGTCCTCGTCCTCGCTGAAGTCGGAGGTGGATGTGGTGGACTCGGAAGTCCCTTGCTCTCTGTGGGAGGAGCAGCTGTGGACTGGGACCGCCGGTGGGGGGTCCCCAACCGTGGCGGTCCTGGCCCAGCACACCCGTTCGTCTTGTTGCACTGACTCAGTGGCTTGGGCGATGCGCAGGACATGCTCGAACGAGATGCTCTCATCTTTGGCCAGTAGTTTTTTCCTGGCGCCCTCATCTCACATGCCCAGCAGGAGCCTGTCTCGCAGCACCTCGCTCAGGGATGCTCCCCACCGGCCCGCTGGCACCGCGGCTCCGGAAAAACGGGACCTGCGCACATCGCTTGTGTGCAGGTCGCGTTCCACGCATGCGTGGAAAGGTTTTACCCCTTCCACGCATGTGCGGAAGCGCTATGCCCCTTGCGCAGCCCTTACGCAAGCGACGTAGCGCTTCCGCGCATGCATGGAAGGGGTAAAACCCTTCCGCGCATGCGCGGAAAGCGTTTCCCCCACTGCCAAATTACGGGGTTTTGGCAGCGGGGGCCGGGTTATGACATCAATCAACGTCAATTTACGGGGTAATCCCGGCCAAATCGGGAAGGTTGACAGGTATGACACTGGTGGGACTTTTGATCATTGGAAATTTAGTAGGCTATTGCCTTAGTTGTTTAAATCATGGAATATATATTAAAATGTACTGGTTTGTCTGAAAAAGCAGAGATTTCTTGCCATTTGGTATTTTGTGTGCCTCTTGTGACTATCTCACAACAAAACATGTTGAAATTGGTTGGGAGTTGGAATAATTCTTTTCAAGTATGTCGGCATTCAGCAGCACACTAAAGCTGACAATAGAGCATAGCAGCTAGTTCCATTATTATTTCACCTTATTTTCACTTTCACTGCTCTGACACCATCCTTAAGTTGATTTTTAATGGAGGTGCCTCAATGTCAAATGCAGCAAAAATGAGACTCAAAAATCCTAATGAGGGAGCAATGAATGAAAATTACACGTCGCCTGTCTTCTATGATCATTCTCTCTCTTCCAGATCAATTCCCAACAGAATCCAATTAAAGTATACCACAATGAGCTGTATATAGCAGAATTGGTTTTGAATTGGTTTTGGATTCACTAGTGCTAATCTCTGCATGCACATTTACCTCACAGGTAGTTTCACTTGTGTATTTCGTTGCCACAGAGGCAGGCATGTAAGAAGATGTTATTATGAATTCCCACAGTTACCTCTGAAACATGAATTGAATTGTCTTCTCTGATTAACAGTGCTCTGCTTCTGAAATAGCAGGGGGAAAATAGGTACTGTACCTGCAACTCGAAGGATCTGTTTATACCAGGTCAGTGGTGGTGAACCTTGGCACTCCAAGTATTCTTGGACTACAATTACCAGAAGCCCAAACCAGCACTCCTGCTGATCAGGGCTTCTGGGAATTGAAGTTTCAGAACACCTGGAGTGCCAAGGTTCACCATCATTGCACTAGGTTGTTCTTGGGCACCAGTTTGCACTGTCTGCTCCCCGTGTCATTGACTGGGTATTGTAGCTTAAGGAATGCTTGCTGTAAATCCATAGCTTTTGAGTCTGTCTCTTGTGAAACTGAGATTATTGCCCAGAATTGTATTGCAATGAAGTTATGTGTAATATTTTCATGGGGTTTTTAATGTAATTTAGTGCTTATATGTCAATTGTACAGTTGCACAGTTGTGTCAAGAATGAAAATTACTGAAGATTTGATGGAATTTCTTACATTATTCCTTTTTATGAGTCCAGATAATAAAGATGTATTTAGTGAAAGTGCTGTGTTAATGATGGTGAGGAAGGTGATGAAAAGTTGTGGGAAGAATGCATTTTCCTTAGGACATTAATTGAGTCCTTTACATTGATGGCACATAGTATGAGGATGAAGTCTGCAGCCCAAACTCTGCTCATGATTTAAATTGGAGCATGACAAATCAAGGTTGACTCAGGTTTGTTTGGCTTATTTGTCTTCTGAAGAACCCAAGAGTAGGAAAAACAAGGGCTATAAAACCAGAATCAAAATGGGTGTATGCCAGAGAGTTAAGGCATAAGCAGAGATAAGTAAAGCTTGCAACTTTTGATAATTGAGCATTAGAAGTCAGAGCTGCAGTATTGATCAGGCTGGTTAATTGATTAAAAGTTTCAAAGAGATGCAATCTTCTACATGTCTGTTAAGAAATGTTTCATTAGGTTCAACAGAGCTTACTCCTAGGTAAGTATATGGATGACTTCGACCTCAACATGTATGAGAGAAGTTGCCTAGATGAGGAAATGTCCTTGATTTAGCTGATAAAATAAAATTTAAATAAAATGACAAAGCAATGTACATTGAGCTAATTAATGAAAAATGAAGTAATACACCAAGAAGGAAAAATTAAAAATTAAAATTAAGGAGAATTAAAGCAAGGCATGCATAAGAATTTTTTAAAAATAAAGATGTTATTTTTCATCAGAAATCTCGGGTTTATGCAAATTTAATTGAGTCATTAATTACATTCAGATGATTAATTGATCGGGTTTATGTATATGAGGCACATCTAATACATATATCACAATTGTATTAGCTGCAGATTTTTAAAAAATCAGTCCTGTATGATTAGCCTTAACAGCAGATCTGTTCTCTTCGTTGCCTTCCTAGGTATTTTAGGTTTTGTATAGCAGCTACATTTGATTAGAAAGATGGATGGAAAAAATGGTCACAAGCCAGATTAATGTATATAGAGCAGAAGGTTCCAGTAGACAGCTCTATCACTGACTCTGCATATATGAAGATGGCACAAATATTTATCAATATTATTATGTTTTCTGAGATATATGCACTGCAAACATTCATCCTGAGACTTTTTAAAGAGAAGGTAGAAAGAAAAACTACCTTTCCTTTTGAAACTTCACCTTTGGGACACATAGTAAAAAGATAATTGCTGTAGGACACATGAGAGTTAAAACCATTTTCCCTTGGAAACAATTTCTGAGAAAAAGAACAAAAGCTGTTTCTCCTTAGAGTTACCATGGTTACTGAAATAGGAACAAGATGGAATACCCTGTGAGCCATTTTAAGAAGACATGTGAGTTCATCATTACAGCCAAGCTGATTGTTCTATAAATTAAATGGTTATTTCCACTTGGGATGAAAGCCAGGTGCCCATTAGCCTTCCAGTTAAGGTAGCCCATGACAAGTGATAGTCCTCAGCAAATACGTTTGACAAATCTGTCTGAGGCCTTCACTGGCTATGTCCCAGCTAACTACATATTCAAGAAAATGTTTAATACATTTTGCTATAAGACATGTTAAACAATAAAAATCAACCACAAAATATGTTTGGATCCATTCAAGTCAGGGTTTATTCCTCGTCATGATACCAAAACAGCATTGGTCACGCTGCATGATGACCTTCACCAGGAAGCAGACAAGGGAGCTTCATCTCTCCTGGTGCTCCTGAACACCTCGGCAGCTTTCAATACAGTCAACCATAGTATCCTCCTGGGACGGCTGTCTGGTTTAGGAATCTGAAGCACTGTGTTGCAGTGGTTCCAGTCTTTCCTCAGTGGTTGGACCCAGAGAATTCAACTCAAGGAGCTTGTTTTGGCTCAGTGGACTTTCCAGTGGGGGTTTCTGCAGAGATTGATCATCTCCCTAATGTTGCTTAATATCTATATAAAGCCATTGGAAAGGTTTATCTAGAGATTCAGTTCAGTGTCATTTCTGTTCTGGAAAATTAGATTATGTAGTTGGTGCCTGGGAATTGCGGGGGGGGGGGGGGGAGAGACAAGGCCTGCCTGTAAGACACCTGTGGCTTATTTTGGCTGGGAAATAACTTCAAAACCAGGTAGGCTTGTTCCCTGATATCATCGTCGTTGTCGTCATCATCATCATTTCGTGTTGGAAATTATTCTGGGTTGAAAGGATTTTTTACGGGAGAAACTCCGCTTGGTGAATGCCCAAATGAGGCTTCTTTCATGTCCCCAAGAGCTGGGACAGAGATGGGCGCTCAATCCGTCATGCAGTACCCGGGTCTTGAACTGCCAACTTGCCAGACAAGGTGAGCTTCTTAACCACTGAGCCACCGCAACCCCTAATACTGAGTTAATTGGAAAGATTGTTTCAGCTATGAGAAGAAGGTGGACCAAAAGGTTCAAAGATACTCAAGAACTGATAGAAATTACAGCTGGAAGAACCCAGATGGTGACAATTAAGTTATAAAATGGGGATCAGAAATTAGTTTAGGTGGCCTAGTTTACATGGTCTAGTTATCCTTTAGGAGATGCCATGTTGTAAGAGATGTACTTTGTGTGCGCTCTGAGACTTAACTAAAGCTGTGTAAGTGCTGGATAATTTAGTTGGCTTTTTTTCCTTTTGTGTTTGCTCTGTGTTGCTCCTGGACCATACTTTAATTGTTTATTTGCTCCATAATATCTTTGATGTTTTTAATCATTTGAAAATGTTTTTTAAAACTTCTTGTGCTTTTTTTTAAAAAAATTCTACAATTTTAATAAAATATAAAAAAATTCCCCATTCTGTTGTTTGGACTTGGTTTCTGGTTCATGAACCAGGCCTTGCTTTGACCACCCTCTTGGGAGCTTGTTTGCTTTATAGGTGTGATGGCAGTTGTTCCTTGCAGGGTGGGTGTGAGAGTTAAAGTGTTTCAACTTTGGGATTTTCTGGAACTCCCTGGATGCACAGCTTAGTTGAGTTGGATGAAGGTGTTAGGAGGTAACCAGGATGGGTAGATTCTCCTCACCATCAACACATTAAATTATTCTGGGTTCACCTACACCAGGATGAAAAGGGTAGTATGTCTGAGTGGTTTGAGCAGATTTCCTGTTCTCAGTAAACCATAACATTCACCAGGAATTATGTGTGTGCTCAGTTGTGAATGTAAATCAGGGCTAAGGACCTGTTACAGCTTCAGTCTGCCATCTTTGAAGAATGATAGAGTGGGTCTTTCTAATATTTTAGGACTGTGGTTTCCACAGGGGGGGAGCAATTTGATATTGAAAGGGGGCAATTCAAGAATAAGTTATTAACAGTGAATGGCCTTTTAGGCTTCCTCCATGTAAATAAGAGTTTACTTTTTGAATAATAAAAATTATATGTCACGGGGGAGGGCGGATCAGGATTTTAGAGATGCTTAGGTGGAGTATGGCCAAAAAAAGGTTGGGAACCACTGTTTTAGGATATAAGAGATGCCTGACTGTTATAATAGTGTATAAGGTTCATTCTTGCATTATGCACATGTAGAGAAAGTGGCTGCAGAACCATGTCCCTTGGCATTGTCTATAATGACACGTAGTTTCTAATGGGCTTTCAAAATTATAGTGGCAATGCTGATACTAGTAACAATAAGTCACAGTGATATCAGCAGTCAGAAGGATTTCTTGAAATGTGTTTTCTTGACACTCTTATGTCAAGGAAAAGAACATTTTAGTTATACATGTATCTAAGAGTATGAATCAGGAGCATTCATATAGTGTCCTAAGACTCATTGGTCCTTATTAATACTTTCTGATGTATACTGAAATCTGTGACTAAAACTCACTCACCCAGCCCCCACACTCTATCTTCCTTTGCATTTCTTTTTATCTGGACAGATGTTCTATTTCAACCCTTTTAACCCTTGTTCTGGAAGTTTGAAATGCTCTACAAATGGATTTCACATCTTGCCATTTGATAGTGTCAGATTTGTGTCAAAGAATGGCATATATCTATTAACAGATGAACAAGCCCTTGATGTCAATAATATTATTAGGGCTTGGAGTGGTACAGCCAAAGTAGATATGGGGACACTGGTGGCAACTAAATTTTTAACAAGGTCTGGTTCCTTTGCTGTGTAGCCTGTTCAATGTCTAAAATTAGAGGGTTACACAAGTAAATGTTACCTAGCGCTTGGGAAAGGGAGGTATTTTTGTCAACACAAAAATGGTTGTAGATCATTGATGATTTGTTTGAGTGGTCTTGTTTGTCAGGTGACTACCAGAGGTATTCTGTCAAGTACATCCATGAGTTTTGAGTCTCTTATCGTAAGGATCCAAGCATATGTTACATGGAAGGTCATAGCTTAAACAATAACTTTTTATTAATTTGTTTGCTTGCTTTTCATGAAAACTGGGAGCTCAGATAACAGTTGAAATTGAATCATATGACTAGATTTTGGGTAAAACCTAGCCACAAAAACATGATGGCAACCCTATCTGTAACATGTTTTTTAATGGTGAAGTTGAAATTTAAGAAGGGCTAATATACTTTTAATAGTGTAACAACCTCCCCTTTCAGTTTTGGATGAATGCAACTTTTATAGAATTTTCTCCTCTGAGGGCTCATTCATAAAACTTGTTTAGCTCTTTAGCCCAGTCGAGATGTACTTTAGACCTTGCAAAAATTCCCAAGTTAATGAAACTCTGGGACATTGTGTATGGGTGCCCAGTGGAGCTACACTCAATTTCTCCAACAAAATTTCCTTGTGGAACCTGGGGGGTGGGGCACTCTTCTCAGTTTTTCAATTATATCTTCTAAACCATGCATTTTTTGTGTACTACATGTAATTAGAAAGTTGTAGAGCATTAAATTTCCTTCAATTACCATTGGTCAAACTTATTTTTTAAACCCATAGGTACTGAGATACAGGGCTTTGAAAAAGTGCTAAATTTCTCAAATTTGTAAAAAAAACTGCTAAAAAGGCTGGTTTTTGCTATGTTCTTCCATTTCGCAACATATTTAATGGAATTTTGGATTCCAAATTCCAAATGTTCAACATCCCCCCTCCCCCTTTTCACCCTCCCACTACTCCCTCCTCTGTAGGATGTTCATACTTACAGTGTACATCTAAAGTTCAAAGAGCATGAAAACCAAGTTCGTCTTTCAGTTTGACCCACCCCCCACAAACACACCTTCCTCAGTAATTGTTCATTCAGTACCTACCTACATGTTTGTAATCACAGGTGAAGATATCGATCTCCTCGTGATACTGACAGCCCTTGACTCCACTACTCACAAAAACATCTATTTTCAGAATTGTGGGAGAGGCAATGCCCCATCAACCTTATACTCAGCAGCTTCATGCAAGATCGACCCAAAAGACATCCTGTTTCTTCACGCAGTCAGTGGTTGTGACACCACTTCAACCACGTTTAGACAAAGGAAGAAGAAAGTGTGCAAGCTGTATGAGAAGAACAGTTCCCTACACTTTTTGGATGCTGCTTTTAAAGATTCGGAAGCCACCCCCTCCCAGATTTCCGAGGCAGGGGAGAAGTTTTTGGTAGCGCTGTATGGGGGGGAACATGGAGACTGACACGTTGGACAACCTTTGGTACCAACTGTTTACCAAGTCGGTGGCCAAACCCACATTCCAGTTGGCCAGACTCCCTCCTACCAAAGATGCTGCTACCCACCATATTTTTCACACGTACCTCCAAGTCCAGATCTGGCTAGGTAATGACGACATCATACAATCAGTTTGGGGGTGGTCACTGACAAGAGAAGGTGTTGTTCCCATCAGAGCCACTCGAAACGCAGCCTCTGACAACATCTTGAATACAATCTCCTGTAAATGCAAGAAAGGGTGCAGCACTGCAGGCTGCAGCTGCAAGAAAGCAGGACTGTGGTGCTCCACCCTTTGCAAGAACTGCATCGGGAACGGTTGTGAAAATTCCCCCAAGCCTGACCTCCAGAAGGAAGAAGTGGGGGGCTGCGAAGAGCAGAGCAAGATGGATGCAGTGCTGGATATGGACGAAGAAGGAGAAGAAGACGAAGCTCCATATGGCGCAAAATGCCAAAAATATTAAATGTATGCTTCTCAATGCTTCCTGTTTTACTTTATGTACATAAGTATTGCTTCCCGTTTTTTATTACATTTTATTGTACATAACTACTAATAATTTCATAAGAAATACCTGTGTTTTTAGTCTTTATTAACCTAAAGAACATCTTATAAAGATCACTCAGGATAAAGCCACGTCGTTGTTGGGGGTGGGGGTGGGTCAAAATTTCCAAACTGAAAAATGAATTCGGTTTTCATGTTCTTTGAACCTTAGATGTACACTGTAAGTATGAACATCCTACAGAGGAGGGAATAGTGGAAGGGAGAAGAGGGTGGAAATTGAAGTAGTAGAATCCAAAATTCCATTAAATATGTTGTGAAATGGAACATACATAGCAAAAACCAGCCTTTTTAGCAGTTTTTTTTTAACAAATTTGAGAAATTTAGCACTTTTTCAAAGCCCTGTATCTTGGTACCTATGGGGTTAAAAAATAAGTTTGATCAATGGTAATTGAAGGAAATTTAATGCTCTACAACTTTCTAATTACATGTAGTAAACAAAAAATGCATGGTTTAGAAGATATACAGTAATTGAAAAACTGAGAAGAATGCTAAAATGTTGCAGTTTTTGCTCCCCCCCCCCCCAAGGTTCCACAAGGAAATTTTGTTGGATAAATTGAGTGTGGCTCCACTGGGTACCCATACACAACATCCCAAAGTTTCATTAACTTGGGAATTTTTGCAAGGTACCCCCCACCCCCCATTTTGGACCTATGGCGACAGAGCTACTTGGCATTCACAGGTTTTAGTCATGTTTCAGCTACATGGCCATACAGTACATTACAAAATATATAATCAAGAACAAATGGTAGCTTTTCTCACATATAGCAAGCACTGCATACTTGTACACCTATATTGTTTTAAAGATGAATATCTTAAAATAGCTCTCTTCCTGGTAGAGCTGGATCTGGAGTTGGCTTAATAAATGTTAAGAAAACTCCCTTTTAAATGGCAGCTTTCATTGACCATATTTAAGGGGTTCTAGAAGCTGAGATGCAGAAAAGCTTTTGCAATGGGATATTGTAAACCCGATGGACTAGTTGGTTTAGCCCTTTGGGTATGTAAGACAAGCTTTGGGTTAGAAAAAGTGGGAGAGCTGGAGTTACGGAGGCTACACAGAAGATTATAAGGTCCTTATCACTTTGGTTTAAGTAATAGAATTTCAACATGTTTGCACAGCAAGGACTCTGGAAGGCTGAAGCCTTGCTTATAGTGCTCCATTCTTCCTATGTTTTGAATATAGGGATTTAATGTATTTGCACATGAATTTATATTTTATTTTTGGGTTTTAGAGACTGTATATGTGGAGTTGATTCCTCTGTTGTGGCTGTCCTACCTTGGCTGATAAATATATCCTGGACTTTGTTCTCATTCAATTTCAATGAGACATCCGAATTCTTCTTCAATCCTTTAAACAACATCCACTCTGGTGCCAGTGAAAAGAATTCAGGGTGTACACGTTTTAGCATCCTGTTTTGTTATATATTGTTGTTGTATAAGTATCTATAGGAAAAAATTTTTTTGTCAAGTTTGTGTTTGCAATACAGTACTCATTTATTAGATAGACAAGCAATCAGATCCATAGAACCAGAGCATGTTACAGTATCAAAAGAAGCAGCCTCAGAACTTTTAGAACCCATATTTTTGCCACTATGAAAAAAGACAATGTGGATGAGGTAAGTACAGAATAGGGCAGGAATAATAATTTTGTTTAACCATTTTGCAGTGTGCTATAAACAAAGAACATGGCCTTGGAATTTTTTATGTTTTTCCCTGCTTTATCCCACACTCTTTAATGGCCAAGCTAATGAAGACTCATGCAGAGTTGAAAGCTGAAAATTGTTTTGAAGCTAGGCCTTGTACGCAATATGTGTGTTCTTAATTTGAAACTATTCTTTTCACTAAAAACTTTGCTATTTGATTCCTTCCTGCATGTGCATCCTTGCTTAGAGGAAACGGACAGGATCGTAACACTGCCCGAGGTTGAACTAAAGCAGTGCTGTAATAACAGTGACTAATGATCCAGTGGAGTCTATTGATTCAGCCATAAGGTTACACATTGCACCTCTTTCATAAGACGTTCACTTTGTCTTGGCAAAATATATAGCTTGTGGTGTGCAGAAGATCTGAGGCTATGCTAAGACAGTTTAGAGGAGGGCATGCTTTCTGTTGTACCAGAGACAATCCCATTTCAGAGTAGATGAACATCAAATTATACATCATGAGGTAAACAGTGGGTTTCAGTGGGCAAAATGATGGCCCCAAGGCTGTTTTTGCAGTGCTAAGTCTACTGAGGCATTTGTGCACTCCCCCTGCATCTATCTGCCTGAAATTTGGGGAGCAACTATACCTGAAAAGGCCATCTAAATCTGTGAAGAGATAAAAAGGTTATTAATGTCCCCTTCTTTAAAAATATCAAAGGTACAAAGGCAAATTACCAGAGAAATCCTTGAATCTTATTAGTTTGAAATGTACAGGCATTATCCTTTCCAAAGCTTAGTTGAATAGGTCAGTGAATTAGGTATTTGGCTGTGGAGCCATAGGTTGGGAGTTCAGTTCCCAACTGTGAATCCCAAAAGAGTCAACCTGTGTGGCCTTCAGCAAGCTGCACAGTCCCATCATGCCCCAAGAAGAAAAGAATATTAAAATCACTTCTGAGTACTCTACCCTGATAAAGGTCACTCATTGCTCGAAAGCCAGTCATATCCGACTCTAGGGTTCAGCGTTCATCTCTGTTATAGCTAAAGAGCCAATGCTGTCTGTATTTGCAGATGTTTCTGTGGACATGTGGCAGGCATGCCTCAATAACTGAGTGCACAGAATGCTCTTTACCTTCCCACCGAAGTGGTACCTATTTATCTACTTGCAATTTCTTGCTTTCGAACTGCTAGGTTGGCAGGAGCTGGGACAGAGATGGGCACTCACTCCATCATGCAGTACTCGGGAATCAAACTCCAACCTTCCAGTTTTTGAGTTCAGCGTTTTAACCATTTGAGCCACTGCAGTCCCTGAAGTGGGTCACCCTAAATCAGAATTAATTTGACATTACATTATTGTTATCTTTTCTAGAAAGATGACAATACTGTACAGTACGTGAGAATTTTATCTACAATGCTCTAAAGTATGAGAATACTAGAATCATTTATTCATTTTCCAATAGTAGTCAGTGGGGATACATACAAAAGCTTCAGATTTTTGAAGTGAATCTCTGAGGTATAGCAAATTGTGCTTGAATTATGCTGAGGTGATGCAACAAGCTTTCAGAAGTGTTAAAATGGGATCTGAAATAAAGCCTGTTTTTAGCACATGTGCTTAATTTGTCCTTGCTTCCATACCTGGCACATTTTTAAATATTCTCTTGCCTATTTTCTATTCTTTGAGTCCCTCAGAGCATTAACACAATGGTTGTGAAGTCCAACTGCTTTTCTAAATGATGGCTATCATTTAGTTCCTACTGCCAGCGGGTATAAATAACATGTGATATGAACTACTTCATGAAAAGTGTTCAGCTTTCTCATTGTTTTCCTAGACGTATTGAGATCATTCTGACATGTAAGCAGTGTTTGCATATGAACAGCAGATTCCCACTGTAAGCAAGGTTGATATCTGTAATTTGTAGTTTCTATGCACACATTTAACTAATGGTCTTAAATTTATAGTATGCATAGGTTCAATGAAAACGTATAAATATTTTTCTTACGTTTGTATGATTTTACATTCTCCCCCCCCCCATGTGTTGTTATTTGTCCTGAAAGATCCCTGAAATTGTAAGACTTAGAAATGTGATATTTTGTACAGCTACAACTGATTTTTTATTCTAAATAACTGAGTTGGCTGTATCTTGAAATTTGTTTCCCCAGAGCTTTACTTGAGTTCACTAATAACTAATCTTTAGTAGTGCCCGACATAGGCTTTTGCTGGATTCTTCCGTAAATCATGTTGGATAAACTTAAGTGTTTTGGCAGAGATAAAGCTGGTGCACTAGCTGAGCCTGTTCTTAGAAAGTTCTGCTTGGCTAGGATGAGGCATACCGCAGTTCCATTTACTGTAACATGCTCTAACTGGGGCCACTTTTGGAAAGTGTTCAGAATCTCCAGTGGATGAAAAAGACTATACAACCAGAGCCAGTTAGAGAATAGATTCTAGAAAACACAAATTCTTCGATATAGCATATCAGAGAGTAAACAAAACAAAAAGGCAAGAAACGTTGTGGCATTTTAAATACTAACTGCTGTATTTTAATGTTAGCTTTCGTGGATCAAGTCCACTTCATCAGAGTGAGACTTCATGACATCAATTTATACACATCAGGTACAAAAGCACAGAACGGTTAGCATAACAGATAAGTATACAAGTCAATGTGTTTTTTTACACCTGGTAATACCTGTTCCTCAGATTAGTTGTGAATTACCATTTGTAAAAAACAAACAAACAACAATGCATTGACTTGTATACTTATCCGTTATGCTAACCATTCTGTGCCTCTGTACCTGATGTGTATAAATTTATGTCCTGAAGCCTCACTCTGATTGACTTGATCCACGAAAGCTAACATGAAAATACAGCAAAGTGCCATAACGTTTTTTTCTTCTTTTTGTTTTGGTTTGTTTACTCTCTGATATGCTTGAAACACAGACTAATATGGCTCCAGAAATTTTATACAGCAGTTTCCTTCAAAAATGCAACATGTCTATTAAAATAGCGTGAGACATAATTATCCTCCCTAGGAATCTTTGCTTTCCAATTCTGCATTTGGGTATCTGATACCCATATTCAAAAGATTATGAATAATATTCTTCATTTAGCATCAGCCCACATGCCTTGACCTCAGACTCTGGCATCTGCCCTTTGCCAAAGGACTTTGTCTTGCCTGCAAATAATTTAAACATTGGATTTTGCCTTTAAATTACTGTCATCTCTCAGGAGCATGCTGAGCTATGTGCTGGCACAAGATCTAAGAGCGGCAGGAAGGATGTGTATGTTGTCTGGCCACACAGAAGGTGAAGGCATGCACACTGATTGATAACAGCATGTGCAGATGCGATAAACATAAGGAGGCCCTGTGCTTCTTTTAGAAAAGTTGAGCAAACGAGGAAATGGTGTTCCCTGGGAGATTCATACTTGACATACAGTGGGAATCATGAGTCTTTTCAGATTGCAGGGGACAATTTATTATGAGGGCTATTTTGTGGCAGGAGGCATTGCTACACATTGAACAGCACTGAATTATTTTGTAGCTTATCATAGGACATTAATAATACAGAGATAATAATAGAGGTACAAATTAAAACTAACTAGATAGGGAAGATAAATGGGTCATTTGAGACTCTAGGGAATTGATGTTACTCTAAATGAATCCAGGAAATATAACTAAAAGAACATATTGTTAGGTTTCCCTTTTCCTGATAAGTCTGTTGCATTTATTAAAGCACTTACTTATCTAAATCTGGCTTCTTGTATTTTTCTTAGAGGTTGTATTCATATTGTAGGCAGGCAGGTTAGATGTTTGTCGCATTGAGCAATTGAGTTTGCTCTTAAGTTTAGACTGTAGGTTTAACTGTCTCCTTATCTTTATATGTTCTAGGTGTGTTGATCCTTTCTGTTCCTACCTCTTCAGCAGACTGTCTCATACTGTTCAATTTGTTCTGCTGCATAAGAGTTATTCAAGTTGACTGCTTTATTATAATGTAATGTCAACCAGACTTATTGCTCTGGGAGAATGGCAGATGGTAGTAGAGGTGTGAGAGCGCTGTTAGATAAGTCCAAAGGTCTACCTGGTTCTGAATTTTTGTTCTGTTCCCGGATGGGCAGAATGCCCACAGCATAGTTCTGAACCCCACACAGCCACACTAGATGAGGAAAACCTAAAAGTCAAATCAAAGAGGATATATAAGGTCAAGAATAAATAGATTCTGCCATAAGCAAAACGAGAAGGATCCTAAGCTGGTTTCTTTGCATGGAGAAGCCATCCCTTGAGGAGACCCTCTCTTCCTAGGAAGACTCCTGTTACTCTCAAGGAGTTCTCAGTTGCACCCAAGCACTTTGCCAATTACCATTAAGCCAAGCTGAGACTGTGCCATCAATTAGCATTGTTCTTGGGGACTGGGAGTGAGTCCAATCTCATAAGAACATAAGAACATAAGAACAGCCTTGCTGGAACAGGCCACAGCCCATCCAGTCCAGCATTCTGTCTCACACAGTGGCTCACCATTTCCTTCAGGATATTCCCAAGCAGATGCCTTCACCTGCTTGGATTCCCTGGAAATGATATTGAGAGATATCCTGCCTATCTCTCCAACCCGGAGGTTGTCCTTAAGTATCCATAATTATAGCCATTGATACTCTTGTCCTCCATGAACTTGTCTAATCCTTTCTTAAAGCTGTCAAGACTGACAGCTGTCACCATTTCTTCTGGCAGGGAATTCCATAGACCAGTAATCCTCTGGGTGAAAAAGTACTTTCTCTTATTTGTTTGAGAACTAGTACCCAAAAGTTTCATGGAGTGTCCCCTAGTTCTAGTGTTATGCGATAGGGAAAACAGTTTTTCCTTATCTACTTTGTCCACACCGTGCATGATTTTATAAACTTCAATCAGGTCACCTCTTAGACATCGTCGTTCAAGAGTGAAGAGGCCCAACCGTTGCAGCCTCAGATGGTAAGGAAGGTGTTCCAGTCCCCTAATCATTCTGGTTGCCCTCCTCTGCACAAAATCTCCTTTGACTGCAGAGCTGAATTGCTTTTATCTGAAAATGCAGCCATTTGAGGGGTCTAGGTCTACATGGTAGCAATCTGTTCTTCTCCATTCTCATGTGTTCGGTGCTCAAATTCATAGCCAGTGGAGGAGTCTTCCAGTGGGTCTATAGCAGTTACCATATTTGCTGGTGTATAAGACCCACCAGGGCTGCCATCAGAAATTTCTGAGCCCCATACTGAGCAATCCTATTGCCCCCCCCCCCCGCCCACACACACACACACACATAGTAATGTCACAGTTATAACTGGCGGCGGCAGGGCCCCTGTCAGCTCTGGGCCCTATACGGCAGTACTGGTAGTACTGCCCTGATGACAGCCCTGAGACCCACTCCCTCCTTAAAACACACTGGGAAAGTGGAGTGCATCTTGTACCATATATAATGGCCTATAGTGGGCTATTTTGGTAATAATGGGGTGCGTCCTATACTCCAATGCATCTTATACACTGGAAAATATGGTATTTTCTCACAGTAGCCAATCAGAGGCATATGATCAAACTATGAACAGGACATGAGTTACCTGGCTGGGTAAGCCTAACTTAATGTTTGAAAAGAAAGCTGTGCCCGTGGTTGCTATGAAGCCTCATTTTCAAGTAGGCTTAGCCAAATTATGAAGCCTGCCAGCTGGTCCTTCTCACCAGGTGGGCAAAGTTTAGGTCAGGGGTGCCCAAACTATGGCCCATGGGCCAGATCCAGTCCCCAATGCCAATTCAACTTACAGCCCATGGGCCAAATGTCCCCCGCTCAGGGGACGTCTGAATGAAGCTCCTTTCATGTCTCCAAGATCTTTTCCCACTGAAGTGGTCCCTATTTACTGTATCTACTTGCAATTTCTTGCTTTCGAGCTGCTAAGTTGGCAGGAGCTGGGACAGAGACGGGCACTCATTCAGTCATGCAGTACCTGGTATCAAACTGCCGACTTGCCGGCCTTCCAGCTAACAAGGCAAGCTTCTTATCCACTGAACCACCACAGTACCCTGACCCCTACTCAATTCAGGGATCCAAATCAAAGCAAATCTGACAGATAGTAATGCAAAGGAACACTATCTTTCTTGCATCATTTCTTGTGGCTACCACATTACTGCTACACGGGCTGCTTCTGCTTTTACAAAATTCACATCTCACTGTATTTCCAACATAGTATTGTTACATAGTTGTCCTGTATGATGTGCATAGTTGTGCTATATGATGTATAGGACAAATTTGCTGTAAATGTGGAGAAATTCAATAAATGGATCATTTATGTACATGCAATTTCTGTTCTACTACATGTCCAAAAGAAAGTCTTGTAAGTAGCCTGCTTCTGGTCAGAAATAGTATAATCATTGTAAGTTAACTTGATTAAATTTTAATTATGTTTCATATACAAGTATATCCATTAATTTTAAACTGTGTGATACTCTAATATGAAGAAAGAAAGAACGTGCACTTTCACTGTACATTAGTATTATAGCCATCTCTCCTCATTTCCTCAGTTCACAGGCACTGTGGTGGTTTAGTGGTTAAGACACTGAACTTGATGACTGGAAGGTTGGCAGGTCAGTAGTTTGAGACCTAAGTACTGCGTGACGGAGTGAGCCTCTGCCCCAGCTCCTGCCAACCTAGCAGTTTGAAAGCAAGAAATTTCAAGTAGATAAATAGGTACCACTTCGGTGTGCAGGTAAACAATGTTCCATGCACTCCGGCATCTAGTTATGCCTGCCACTTGTCCATGGAAATGTCTGCAAACGCAGACAGCACTGGCTCTTTGGCTATAAACAGAGATGCGCACTGAACCCTAGAGTCAGATACGACAGGCTTTTGAGCAAGGGCAATCTTTACCTTACCTCATTTCCTCATCCGTTCTTTATTCAACCCTGCCTGTTCTGTTTTCTGTCAGCAGTATATTGTTCTTCTGCCTTTTAATGTATAACAAATATTGCTTATATCATATTCTCCACCATCATCTTAATACTTTTTTTTTCAAACGATGTTGAAGATTTTCCCTTTCAGTAATATACTTGCATAATCCATCTATTTTTAAAACAGAGTGTATATGCTGAATGATGCATTGCCTTAATTAAAAAAGAAAAGAGAAAAATGCAGTGTGGGCTGCTGTATATAAACCGGTCCCTTATGGTACATGTCTCAGTCTTATATCAACATAGTATTCAACAGGGCATTCATTCACGTAGGAAGTGAGGATGGAGGGGAGGGAAACACATCTAGCCTGTAGATTGGAACTTGTCATCATTAAATTGATGATTGGTTGGTGAAATATACAACTTTTCCTTTGCCCAAATACTGTACCAAGTAGAAAGAGACCAATATCACGATGAGTTGGATAAGAGTATTTTAGGACTGGAGTAGTCATGTTTCATGACATTGAACAGTATGTTGGGGGCTATGCAAGCCTGTTGACTCAGGCCTAAAGTCAAACTAAAGGCATAGACTACTTTCCATCTATTTGAGTTGGCGGCACAGTATAACAAAGAGCAAAGAGTTCTATGGCAAGTTCAGGCACCTTCGTTTCTATGGAAGGAAGCATTCTGTGTACACAAAAGAATAGCTCTGTTGCTCTGCTTCCTCAATTGGCACATGGGCAATCCTGTGGAGACAAGGGAGCTTTATGTGTAGCAAAAATAATCATAGCAGAGTACTGTGTTGTGGCAATACAATAGCTGTGCAGTAGCTAGTGCTGCTCAGACACAATCTGACATTTTCTCATTTTCAATGATTGAATAAGACCAGAGCCAGCTCCAGCTTCTACACATCCATGGCTAGGTCTTCGAAGGTTTTTCTTTTGATGGTGTAAGGATTAGTGAACACAAGATGCATTTTCTGTTTGACTTTTAGCCATATCTGTCATGTTTCGGGAAATTTCTATCAAACCCCAGTATTTTACACTCTTTCCCGCCGTCATCTCGTATAAGTTAGACTTCTATTAGACTGGAGTTAGACTGGAGGCCAGCACAGGATAAGCATAGCTGTCCAGTTTCCCATTTTGGATGGGAAATTTCCCTTATTTGACAGGAATTTCCCGAAACTTGACAGTTATGCTTTTAGCAGCTGGCCCGGCTGCCATTTAAATATTCTCTAATGCCTCTAACATAGCATTATTCCAGGTCATTGTAGGAAGTTAAAATAGTGGTTCAATGCAGCTACTTAAGACTGTCCAGCTCGATAGTATACAAAGGGGAGCAGCTCAAATGTCAAAAATGGGCCATTCTGGGGTTCTGAAGCCTTAATTTAATTTAATTTAATAGTCATATTTATATATGCCGCCCACTCAGGCAGAACCCGACTCAGGGCGGCATTACAACAAATTCTAAAAACACATAAAAACACTTTAAAAGACCCACATCCCACCCACTTTAAAAGACCCATATCCCACCCACCCATCCCACCCACTATAAAAAGAAGAAGAAGAGAGAGTTCTTAATTGTTTACATAAGCCAGCAGGCGGGGACCATGTTCCCATTAGGGCCCCACACCTGCCCTGCCAGCCAGGTCTTCAATCCTTTCCTGAAGGGCAGTAATTCTCTTTGAAGTCTTAGATCTGTTGGCAGGAGGTTCCAGAGAGTTGGTGCGGACACGGAGAAGGCCCTCCTTCGGGTGCTGGATAGATGTGCACCCCTAGCTGATGGCACTATTAGAGAGCCCCTCCGGTCCGCCTTGTTGTACTTGGTACCCAAGTATGTTGGGTGTTGTTTGAGTTGAAATGCAATAAGATGTGCTCAGAAAATTACTTTCCAGAGGAAACTCTTGATACTGAAATCTTTTGTCATCTGCTAGCCCAGGGGTTCACAACCTACCACCACCACCAGAAGTGCTGAAATGGCGGTTTGCATGGCGGCAGCCATCATGGCATTTTTTCGGCTGCTTTGGCAGCCTCTGCCACTTCCCATGGCATAGGGACTGCACAACCCGAGATTGGGAGTGGTGAACTGCTTCAATGTATTCCTCTCCCCAGAAAATCCTGGAAAGGGTAGCCAAGAGTCCGAATTGACTTGACAGCATGTAGTTATTATTGGAGGGTGAATGTGTTAAGATCCCAGGGTCCTCACTTGGTTGATATTAGCATATTAGACAGGAAGCAGTTAGTTGATTAAGGCCATACTTTTTTGCTTTACCCTCTTTCTTCTGGTTGGGCAAGTGACATGACAGCAGAGGATCATTGAGAAGTTGATTAAGGGCAGCTGCCTGGGCTTGCATGGATGTATTGTATGGTGCTCTTCATTTGCCCACATTACTTCAGTTGATGGACTTTGTTGTGTCCTTTGCACATGTGTATTTATGTGTGTAAACTTTAAGTGACATTGTTTGCACTTTATTCATGGGAAACATTTGCATGTGCAGAATTATCTTCACACAGGGTTCCTCCTCCCTGTCACATGTGCTCTCTTACCCCTCTCCCCCAAGCCAAATCAATAAAATACTCTGCAACTAATCTACCCCGTAACAATTGACATAATTAGCTTAGCATTTTGAATGGTGCAGACTTCATAAAAGTCTGTTAACAAATAGAAATAGCACTAATATAATAAAAAGTGATTCTGTGTTTGTTTGCTTTGAGGTCACAGCAGTGGAATTCATTGGATACATTAACTTGTCAGCTGGTGGCAAAATTCATGCTATACTAAAAACATTCATAAACAGTTTGTCTTCGTGCTTCCTTAAAGGAGCATATTAAAAGTTTGCGCTCTCAGATGGGAATGATTACTCTCTTTCTCTCTGTTGCCCTGGAAGACTCCATTCTCACTGCCAGGGTTTCTGCAATTTCACAGTTAAGCTATGCCAGCATGGTGCTCTAAAGAGGAGCCCCCATGCTTTGGCAAAATGCATTGTGTGCGTGTGTGCATGCGTGTGTGTGTGTGTGCACGCACACACGTGTATGGACGCAGATGTGTGCATTGATCACCACTAAGTGCGCTAAAACTGAGAATTGTTAAGCCAATGTGAAAGGATAGTAGGGATGAGACTTCCATTTTAAAATGAAAGGAAAAAACCATAAAGAAGCTCTTTACTTTCATTTTTGGGTTCTTTAGTGAATTCCTGAAAAAGACCATCTTAAATCCCCAATAATTTATTTTTAAAAAAGAAACACACAATTTCCATTTTATTTTCACTGCCAAGGAGTGGAACTTCAAATTAATGCCATGAAGCCTCACTCTTGCATCTGACAAAGTGGGCTTAATCCACAAAAGCTCTCTGATATGCTTGCACAGTCTAGCACATCTACCACTTACAAAAATTCAAAGGTTTTTGTTTTGTGTTATCTTATTTTGTTAAACTTTTCCATCGGTGTTATGTATTGAATGAATGTTGCAAGGTTTCCCTTTAACAGAATGTAACCAGTCAATGTATCCAATTGTATCTAATCAGAGACACATTGTAGCAAGCTGTATAGGATGCGAGCTAAGTGGCCACAGGTGGCAGTAGCGAGCATCTGGCTCACATGGTACAGATTCCCTGAATACCTGAAGAGCGGGAAACCTAACTGCCACACCACACCTGGCGAAGATGGGCGTGACGATCTATGACATCATGTGGACAGTAGCCAATGAGCTACCACCCGGGATATTCAGATGTACAGTGTACTATAAATAGAGCTGTTTTGTCTGCCATTACCTCATGTTCACCCTGACCATCATGCAATAAAGTTGTGTTTAGCCCTACTGCAGCTCCTTCTATTGTCTTCCTTGCAAGACACCAAATTGGCGACGAAGGTGGGATGGCATCCCGAAAAGTGAACATCGCGCCCTTCGACACCACGAAGCCAGAGAAATGGGAACTCTACGAACAGCAGTTCCTATATGCAATGGACCTCAAGGGCATCGAGGAGGAAGCCCAGCACCGGGCATTCCTGCTGGCCCAGTGCAGCCTGGAAACGCTAGAACTGGCAACGAACCTCCTGACGCCGAGGCCGCTCAGGGAGGTACCCCTAGATGAGATCCTCACCGAGGACCCCGACATTCGACCCATCAGGATGAAGCCAAGAAGAGTGCCTTTCCCACTAAAGGACAAAATTGAGACTGAACTGGACAAACTGGTGGGTCAGGGGATTTTGGTACCGGTGGACTCCGCCGAGTGGGAAACCCCCATTGTTATGGCGCTTAAGGCTAACAGGGAGGTCAGAATCTGCGCTGACTACAAGTACACGATTAACAAGGCAATTCACCCAAATGCATACATGGTGCCAGTAGTAAGTCATCTGTTAGAAACTTTACACGGGGGGAGGTGTTTCGCCAAGCTAGATTTAGCACAGGCCTATCAACAATTAACGGTGACCCCAGCTGCAGCCGCCACTCAGACCATAGTTACTCATAAGGGAGCCTTTAAAGTAACACGCCTCCAATTCGGCATACATTCGGTCCCAGGAATTTTTCAGTCCCTCGTGGAACGGTTGTTGAAGGGGCTCCCAGGTGTTTTCCCCTACTTTGATGATGTTTTGATAATGGTGGCGGGGGAACAGGAGTTGGCCAAAAGGTTAGACTGAGTACTAACTGTATTCGAAAAAGCGGGGCTCAGATTGAGGAAGGATAAGTGTGTGTTTTTCGCTGAGGAGGTAGAATTTCTGGGTTTCAGGATAACCCCTGAGGGCATCAAGCCAGCAGAGTCAAAGGTGTCGGCAGTGCAGAACGCTCCTCGCCCCACCACCAAGGCCGAACTACAGTCCTTCCTAGGACTACTAAATTTTTACCACTCTTTCCTGCCGGGAAAGGCATCAGTGGCTGAACCGCTGCACAAACTACTCAAGAAAGACGTGGCTTGGCGGTGGGGGGACAGCCAGGAACTGGCATTCCGAGGGCTCAAGCAGCTTCGATCATCCGAGGCTGTCTTGACCCACTTCAATCCCAGGAAACCCGTTGTGTTAGTCTGTGATGCCTCACCGGTGGGGGTGGGGGCAGTCCTATCTCATGTGCTAGAGGGGGCTGAAAAGCCCCGGTGGCATTCTATTTGAGGTCCCTGACCAAGGCAGAGCGCAACTATGCGCAAACAGATAGGGAAGCCCTGGCGATTGTCACAGGAACCAAGAAGTTCCACGACTTCATTTATGGCAGACCGTTCACAGTCGTGACCGACCATAAGCCCCTGCTAGGTATCTTTACCACAGACAAGCCAACCCCGCAGATCTTGTCCCCAAGGATGCTGCGGTGAGCTATCTTCCTCAACGCGTACCAGTATGCGTTGACCTACCGTCCAGGCAAGGAGATCAGCCATGCCGATGCCCTTTCCAGGTCACCCCTCCCACAGGCAGGGGACCCAGAGTGCGAGGTAGAGCCAGGACCACCAGGTGCTCCTGATTGAGGCCCTAGAGGTTTATGGTAGGAGGAGAGACCAACTCTCCTTAGAAAGGGGCTGCCTACTCTGGAGGCAGCGGGTAATAATCCCTGAAGTTCTGAGGTCTCGGGTGCTCAAGATGCTGCATATCAGCCAACCAGGGATCGTGCGCTCTAAGGCGCTAGCTAGAAGTTACGTCTGGTAGCCCAAACTGGATGCAGACATAGAACACATGATTGGCACTTGCGAGAGCTGCCAGAGCACCCGGCCCGAGGAGTCCCGACTTCTGCACAGAGAATGGGACACAGCCCGGGGGCCGTGGTCGCGTCTGCACGTGGATTTTGCGGGTCCCTTCAGGGGCACCCTTTTCCTTCTAATAGTGGACTCTTACTCCAAATGGTTGGAGGTAATCCCGATGGCCAGTACATCATCAGCTGCCACGATTAAACAATTACAGAAGGTATTCAGCTGTTTCGGGTTACCTGACGTACTTGTGAGCGATAACGCCACAACTTTCATGTCAGCGGAGTTCCAAGGTTTCATGGAGATTAACCAAATTCACCACATAACTGCGGCCCCTTTTCACCCCGCTACAAGTGGTCAAGCGGAACGCCTGGTGCGAACAACGAAGGACGCACTGCGTAGGATGGGCCCCGGGGAATTGAACTTGCAACTTTGCCAATTCCTATTAAGGTATCGTGTAACCCCCTTAGCGTCGGGTTTGTCGCCCGCCAAACTCCTTATGCGGAGGAAACCCGCCACGATCCTCTCGAGGTTAGACACAACCAGGGTGGAGGACACGGGTAGAAATATAGAGATAAGGGGTTTCGAGATCGGCGAGGCAGTGCATTGCCGTAACTACGCGGCTGGCGGGCCTAACTGGGTGCCTGGAGTAGTGGTCGGGCAAACGGGGCCAGTCTCCTACAATGTCGAGACAAGCACAGGACACCTCTGGAGGAGGCATGCCGACCAGCTCAGGGGTAGGATAGTAGGAAGGCAAGACTTGAGTGACCAAGCAGAGCATTCAACGTTAGGGTTCTCCCCCACCTGCTTATCCCAAGGGGGAGATGCAGACCACAGGGGGGAGGGAAATGACACAAACCCACATCCTTTTGATCCTCCGGGTAACAGGAACAACTTGGAAGAGGGGGATTTCGAGGAGTTGTTAGACTTTGAGTTAGGAAACCAGGGGGATTCTTCGGAGTGGTTCCCCACCTGTTGAAGTGAAGAGCGGGGTTTTTCTTTAGTCCCTGGAGCCCCCGGTTTCACATCCCTGGAGTTTACTCCCACACCTAGACCTCCCCAATCCCCGGCTCAGAACTCACAGCCAATTTCTAGCGAGTTACACTTGCCCATTGCAGGACGAGGGCAGAGTAATCAGGAGCGTGCAGGGACTCTGGTCCCAAGTGCGGCCGCCACTTACCCAAAGCGAACATGCGGGAAGCCTCAATGGCTGAAGGACTTCATCCTCACCTAGGGGGGAGGGGTGTTATGTATTGAATGAATGTTGCAAGGTTTCCCTTTAACAGAATGTAACTAGTCAATGTATCCAATTGTATCTAATCAGAGACACATTGTAGCAAACTGTATAAGGATGCGAGCTAAGTGGCCACAGGTGGCAGTAGCGAGCATCCGGCTCACATGGTACAGATTCCCCGAATACCTGAAGAGCAGGAAACCTTCCTGCCACACCACACCTGTAGAAGATGGGCGTGACGATCTATGATGTCATGCGGACAGTAGCCAATGAGCTACCACCCGGGATATTCAAATGTACAGTGTACTATAAATAGAGCTGTTTTGTCTGCCATTACCTCATGTTCACCCTGACCATCATGCAATAAAGTTGTGTTTAGCCCTACTGCGGCTCCTTCTATTGTCTTCCTTGCAAGACACCAAAATCACCATTTTGCCTGGGCAATTGTCCTTATCTTGCCACCCAACGTCTGCTTGCCTTGGTTCCAGACCTGCAGTTTACTCTTTCCCTCCTTCCTCACCAAATAGAGAGAGAGAGAGAGAATGACCCAAAAGAGGCCAACTTCTTCTGTGGTAAACAAAGGGAGCAATTCAGGAAAAAACCTGAAACCTAAAGAGGCCCCCTCAAAAGAAAGCAAACCAAATCAGAAATGAAGGTTTCTGCCATACCCATCTTTGATGTTCAGGAATTGAAGAGAAGCAGCCAGCATAACAGGGCCAAACACAACTTTATTGCAAGCAATCAAACATGAGCAGCAATGGTGCAACAGCTCTTTATATACACTGTACAATGGATACATTTGGGCGGGAAACAATATGATTGATTAGGGGAGGAGTGGGGTGATTGTGGGGTTACTAGAACTGAGTAAAGACTTTGTGTCTTGTTAGAAAGGGTGGAAACGCAAGTCCCGCGATAGTTCAGTACCAAGAAGAAGACAAAATGGAGAATCACCCCAATCCCATAATAACAATTACACAATGTTACATCAATAATTAAAGTTACATACACAACGCCATCCCTAATAGGCTAGGTGCAGTACTAGCTAAACACTCTGTATTTCCTACTGTTGTTAATGAAGTGACATGGAGCTTTTTCAGTGGCAGTACATTAAAGCAGTATCCTATCCCATGCTCTGTGTTTTTGTTGTATATGGAATGTAACATGCCTTTAAGTCAATGTAACCACATGAATGAGTGAATGTAACAATTCCTATCATGTATAAGAAACAATGTAACCAACCGCATTAGGACGTAAGCTAGTGACCACTGGGGGCAGTAGCAAGCGTCCAGCTCACATGGTACAAATTCTCCAAATACCCACAGCCGCGGGAAAGATTCCCGCCACTACCTCATCTGGACAAGAAGGGCGTGACTAAGGGTAATATCACGCAGACAGTAGCCAATGAGCTACCGAGGAGCCACATTCAAATGTTTGTCCACCATTACCACATGTTAATTCTGGAGTCCATGCAATAAAGATGTGTTAAGCCTGACTGCGGCTGTTTCCATTGTCTTGATTCCCAAACACCAAATTGGCGACGAGGATGGGATATGGCTTCCCACGGGAACATGACACCGTACCAACAACGATTTTCGACATTAATCAACCCAAACGATGGGACTGGTGCAAGATGCATTTTCGGGGCATGCTGGCAGTAGCCGACATCACGGATGAGGGAAAGAAACGTGGCCTGCTCATCATGATGCTGGGATACCACGCTGTAAAGCTTCTGGTGAACCTGGTGGCACCAAGGAAGGTGGAGGAAGTCCCGGTGAGGAACATCCTAGCAGCATTGAGGGGGCATTTTCAGCCTGCCGTGTCCATTTTTTCGGCCAGGGCAGCGTTCGCGAGGAAGGACCAGAAGCGGGTGAGTCCGTAGAAGACTATGCGGCGGCCCTTCGTGTAGCAGCTACCCCGTGTGAGTGGAGAGATGTCTTAGGGATGGCACTTAGAGACCGTTTGCTCTGCGGGTTGCGGGACGAGGACACCCAAAAGAAGCTCATGAACCGGGGACATGACCTGACTTTCCAAGAGGTAATGAGGAAAGCACAGTCGGCAGAGTCCACGAGAGCAGGAGTCAAACTGCTAAAGGCAAAGCCACCACCACTCGAAGGGGCAGCAACGGCAGTCCAGGCGGCTTGAAGGGTGCCACCTCCCCCACGCTCGCCTCCCCCACACTCGCCTTTCTCGTCATCAGACATCTCAGGCAATGCTGGCTCATGTTCCAGTGAGGACGAAGGCATCTGGAAAGTTGAGAAAGGCCCGGGCAAGAAGCGAGACAAGGGGAACTGCCGCTGCAACGGCTGTGGAGCATCCCACGACCGGAGTAAGTGCCTGTTCCGGAAGGCAGAGTGCCACAACTGCGGACGGAGGGGTCACATCGCCAAAGTGTGCAGGCGTCGGCGAGGTGAGAGCAAGGGCCCAGCAGAGTGTCCCCCACGGAGGCAAGATGGCGTCGGCAGAGTTTACGGCGACGACGATCCAGAGGCGCACCGCGTGTACTGGAGAGCCGTCGAGGATATTGACGCGGTCGTCCACAGCGTGTCCTTAGGGCACCCCCGTTTCTTTGTGGAGGTACTGTTGCAAGGGGTCCCAGTTAGGATGGAGATAGACTGGGGTCTTCCTACTCCATTATTTCTCAGAGGGAGTTTTTGCGCATTTCCCCAATGCATGACCCAAACTCAAAGCACTGAAGTCTAACTTGCGAGATGTGCAGGGGAATAGTATCCCAGTGATGGGGGTGGGAAAATTTAAGGTACAGTACAAGCAACACACACAGGAACTCCCTCTAGTTGTTCTGAAGGAGGGGGCCTGCTGCCTCCTGGGGACACAATGGTTTAAGCCCCTGGGATTGTTCATAGGGGGCGTGCATACCGTCGGAACTGATCCAGTCCAGGAAGTGTGTAATGCACACCCTGAGGTATTCAAGAGGGGATTCAGAAAATTCAAGGGGTCCCCAGTTGCGTTCGACCTGGACCCGGAGATCTGGGTCTGGACTGGACAAGTTGGTGGGCCAGGGAATCTTAGTCCCAGTGGACTCTGCGGAGTGGGAAACCCCTATTGTCACAGCATTAAAGGCTAACAGGGAGGTTCGAATTTGCGCTGATTACAAATGCACCATCAATAAGGCAATACGCCCAAATGCATACCTGGTGCCGGTAGTTAGCCACTTATTAGCCAGGTTACATGGACCTGGCGCAGGCATACCAGCAGCTAACTGTAACTCCAGCTGCAGCCACTGCGCAGACGATAGTCACCCACAAAGGGGCATTTAAGGTAACGCGCCTACAGTTGGGCATGAATTCAGCTCCAAGCATTTTCCAATCCTTAGTGGAATGACTCTTGAAGGTTTTGGCGGGTGTTTTGCCATATTTTGACGATGTTTTGATAACAGGGGGAAGTGAGTCAGAACTAGCCGAAAGGCTAGACAGAGTACTGACCGCATTCGAGAAAGCAGGGCTGAGGTTGCGGAAAGACAAATGTGTGTTCTTTGCGAAAGAGTAGGAGTTTCTAGGGTTCCGTATAACCCCTGATGGCATAAAACCCTCTGAATCAAAGGTGTCCGCTGTTCAAAATGCCCCTCGTCCCACCGCAAAACCCGAGTTACAATCCTTCCTGGGGATCCTGAACTTTTACCATTCCTTCCTGCCCAGGAATGCGTCAGTGGCAGAACCACTTCATAGGCTGCTAAAAAAAAGATGAGGTTTGGCGATGGGGTGAGAGTCAAGAGAGAGCGTTCAATGAGCTAAAACAGCTCTTATCCTCAGAGGCCATTCTGACCCATTTTGATCCTAAGAGACCAGTGGTTCTGGTCTGTGACGCCTCACTGGTGGGGGCGGGGGCGGTCCTGTGCCACGTGTTAGAAAGCGGGCGGGAAGCCCCGGTGGCCTTCTATTCGAGATCCCTGTCAAAGGCGGAGCGTAACTATGTGCAGACAGACAGGGAGGCACTTGCGATAATTGCAGGGACAAAGAAGTTTCATGACTTCCTATATGGTCGCCTGTTCACCATCGTGACCGACCACAAGCCCCTGTTAGGCATTTTCACCACGGACAAGCCCACGCCGCAGATTCTGTCCCCTAGAATGCTTCGATGGGTCATTTTTCTCAACGCATATAGGAGCACGTTAGTTTACTGCCCGGGAAAGGACATAAGCCATGCAGACACATTCTCTAGGTCACCCCTGCCCCACGTTGGCAACCCCGAGTGTGAAGTGGAACAGGACCACCAGGTGCTCCTGATAGAAGCTCTGGATTCGCCTCCAATAATACCCACCAACATCGCCAAGGCGACAGGGAGAGATAAAACGTTGGCCCTAGTGAGCTCGTGGGTGCAGAAAGGGTGGCCGACAACTTCCCCTTTGGAGGAATTCGCACCATTTTTTAGGAAGAGAATCGAACTTTCCACGGAGAGGGGTTGCCTCCTTTGGGGTCAGCGGGTGGTCATTCCTGAGTCTTTGAGAGCAAGAGTGCTCAAGTTACTGCATGCCAGCCACCCGGGGATTGTTGGCTCCAAGGCCCTGGCCAGAAGCTATTTCTGGTGGCCCCAATTAGATGCTGACATAGAGTACATGGTGAACACTTGCGAGAGCTGCCAAAGCTCTCGGCCCGAGGAGTCCCGACTGCCACATAGAGAATGGGACACAGCTAAGGGACTGTGGTCTTGCCTGCACATAGATTTCACAGGTCCTTTCAGAGGCACCCTGTTTCTCCTCATAGTGGATGCTTACTCCAAATGGTTAGAAGTTATTCCGATGGCTAACACCTCATCGGTCGCAACCATAAAGCAATTGCGCAGGGTGTTCAGTTCTTTCGGAATACCCGGCGTGCTTGTGAGTGATAACGCTAGTACTTTCACGTCCGCCGAATTCTAGGCATTCATCGAAATAAACGCCATTCAGCATATCACCTCTGCCCCATTTCACCCAGCGACCAATGGACAGATAGAACGCCTCGTGCGTACAACAAAGGAGGCACTGAGGCATATGGGCCCCGGGGATCTGAACTTACAGCTATGCCAATTCCTGTTGGGTTATAGAGTGACGCCGCTTGTGTCAGGTTACTCACCCACGGAACTCCTCATGCGCAGGAAACTGACCACGATGCTAGGTTGGACCCCACCAGGGTGGAGGATACTGGGAGGAACATAGGAATAGGGGGCACTAAGAGTTTCGAAATAGGCGCCCTGGTCCATTGCAGGAATTACCTAGCCACAGGGCCAGCCTGGTTCCCGGGAGTATTCATTGGCCAAACAGGGCCTGTCTCATACTGCGTTGAGACCAGCACAGGTCTACTCTGGAGGCGGCATGCAGTTCAACTCCGGTGCCGGGTTCCCGGTACTCAGGGCACAGAAACCGCACAACAAAACTCAGTGATAGGGTCCTACCCCACCCGTTTAGCCCAAGGGGGAGAAGATGGGGACTGGCAATCCCCGCCAAGGGGGGAAGGGGCAGTTACAAATCCGGATCCTTTGGGCAACACTGGCAGGAGCGAGATGAGGAATGAGTTTGTCCCCGTAGATACCCCAGAAGATGAGAGGAATGAGTTTGTCCCCGCAGATATCCCAGAAGATGAGTTTGATTTTGAGTTACAGAACCGGTTTTTTTTTCAGAGTGGTCCCCCACTCCGTCCAAGCGAGAAGCAGGGTTTTTCGTTAACCCCCAATGCCCCCAGTTTTTCCACATTGGAGTTTACCCCTACCGCAGTAGCTGCAGAACCACAGCAAGTTGCTAATGAGTCTTCCTCTCCTGTCGCAGGATAAGAGCCCAGGGAACAGAGAAGCACTAGTTCCCCCGGGACAAGCCAGTGAGCCGCCCAAAATGCTCACGCGAAAAACCATATTGGATGAGAGACTTCGTCTCATCCTAGGGGGGAGGGGTGTTGTGTATGGAATGTAACGTGCCTTTAAGTCAATGTAACCACACAAATGAGTGAATGTAACAATCCCTATCATGTATAAGAAACAATGTAACCAACCACATTAGGACGCGAGCTAGTGACCACTGGGGGCAGTAGTGAGCATCCAGCTCACATGGTACAAATTCTCCAAATACCCACAGCCACGGGAAAGATTCCCGCCACTACCTCACCTAGTCAAGAAGGGCATGACTAAGGGTAACGTCACGCAAACAGTAGCCAATGAGCTACCGAGGAGCCACATTCAAATGTATAGCCACTGTATAAAAGCAGCTGTTTGTCCACCATTACCACATGTTCGTTCTGGAGTCCATGCAATAAAGATGTGTTAAGCCTGACTGCGGCTGTTTCCATTGTCTTGATTCCCAAACACTAAAGTTTTCCAATAGCCACTGGTAGAGTTGTTATCACAGGGGAAGACTTGGAAGTAATTTTAAGTGTTGTGAACAAATTGTAGGCTCAGCCTAAGATATTTCGCTGGCTGAACTAAAGCAGTAAATGCTACCCAGTTCCCTCTGTTAGGTGCACAGTATCCCCTGCCAGCTTAGTTACTGTGACACCTGGGGCAGAAAACCCCACACTTAATCCTCTCCCTAGCAGTACAAATAAAAAAAGTTATTAAAATGACAACGTTTTGCTTATTTGTGTCAATCCAGAGAATGCCCCCTGATGCAGGTCCCTAACTCTGTTAATCTTAGGCCTAGACATATACAAGAATGTTGGTGTAAATATTTCCAACCTTTAACTCCCAACCTCTAGCTCTGCAGCCAGGTAACCAATTCACTGAGCTATTTGGCCAGCATCACCTATATGTCCAGCTCTATATACTTTTGTGCCCAGAAATGACCCTCGTAAAATTAGGAAATGGGCATGTAGTTGTGTAATTCCTATAATTCTGGTGCTGTATTTCACAAGTATAGGGCAATCAGCATTGGAGAACACATGAGGAGACTGCTACTGAACTGAAAAACCTATAACCTTTCTGTCTGAGGTTTCAAGAAATATTTCCAACATATTCCCAGGTCTATTTTTGAAGATTTTGGATTTTGCAAATACAATGGAATGTGGTGTTCTGGGAGCATTGCCTTGAGGCACTGGCTAAAACAGGAGTTATTAACCTTTTTAAGCCAGGGTCATACTCCCTCAGACAGCTCTGGGGGCTGGATGGCCATTTTGCCCTTCCTCTATCACATGGCACTTCCTGGTGTGGTGGAGGCAGTGGGGGGCCACATGAAATGGCACCGCAGGCTGCAGGTTGAGAATCCCTGGACTAAAGTCTCACACAATATCTGTTTTGGTGCCGAAGGTGGACAATGTTGTTTTATTAATACTTGAAATAAATATTTTATACAACAGAAAATTCTTATCTTTCAAATGTAACTGTTGAGCAGGATAAGATTGTCCTAGCTAGGCCATCTCAATTGTACTAGGCTCATAGAGAACAACACTTTTGATGTATAAAGTCTTCATAGGAGTAGTGAAGCTATAAAATTATTCTAAAAGATTTTGTGTTGAGTTGTAGTGCTAACCACTGTATGAATCCCAGCATCTGAAATATGAACTGACAGCCTTGAGATTTCGTGAATTAGACATAAATTAAAAACAAATCTAAATCCCAGTTGAGCTACTAACAGAGAATCCATGTTTTTCATAACGGGAAGTTGCTTTCACATAAATCACTTTTCCCCCTTCAGCTAGGTCTGTCTGGTTGGTTGTAATTACACATAAATTTCAGAAGGTCTATCCTGTAGATGTACATTCTCTAAGAGGGCTACTAAATACATTCGACTTTATAGTACATTCTAGTGAATATTAACCTAAAAGGAAGGAAGAGGAAAAACCCATCTGCTAATCTTTATAAAGCTCGAATCATATCTCAGAAAATATCTGAATAATTATTTCAGTCCGTAAAAAACAAAGATCTGAGTTTTACTATTGCACTAAGAAGCTAATTAATTGTATGGCAGAAGTCTTTTATACGTTGTAGAATAAGAGTGTCTTCAAAGCAGGGCTATTTCTTAATGGGAGAAATATGTCCCTGCTCTCCCCTTCAATCAGCTATCACCAGAAGGAAAAGTAGCAATGTGTAGGCACCTGTCCTAAGTACAACCCCAGGTGAAAGGCTTCTTCTGGCAACCGGATATGGCTAAGGCCACTGAAAGGACAAGAAGCTGCAGTTCTTTCATTGTGTCTAGACCTACCTCCACCCCTTCTGAATTCTCTCAATAAGAACTAGTGCTGAGGCGGTGGGGGTGGTTTTTCACCCCCTCATGCCCTTTTCCTTTTGGGTTGTGTCTTTCAGATTGTAATGTTGAGTATAGGTTATCATCTTTTACTGATCTTTGTAAGCTGCTGTGAAAACTAAGTATGACACAGTGGGTGACTCATAATCCAAAAATATGTTAACTTTGTATGCAATGAAATGGAACAACCCTTGAAAGTATAGCTTGGCAATTCTAGACACTGAACTAAATGGCCTTAGTAGGGTCTCCTTTATACATCCACGTGTACTTGAAGAACAAATTTATCTTCTCTGTTGTGACTAAGTTGACAGTCAAGTTCTCTATCAAGTTGCTTTGTGGCTTGAACAGGGTTTTTGAGGGATGTGAGTTGCTCAAGGCATGGTTTGCCATTGCTATCACCATCACCCCATGAATGTCTGTGGCGTCTGTGGCCAAACAGGGATTTGAATGTAGGTCTTGAGTTCTAGTTTAACACTTTTTCCATTACATCTCTCACTCTTTCTGTTACAGTATATGACAGCAAGTCTAAAGGGACTCATATTTGTCCTGAACAGAGTGAAGGGGGAGACTGGTTTTTTTATGTGTGGGGCATGTATGTATACATGCTTACTGTACATTTATTTCAAAGCCCTGAGAGAGAATCATAGAAGGATTGGCACAGGTGGGATCAGAGGAAAGAAACTTTTGGGTGCTAGTTTTCAAACAAATAAGAGAAAGTACTTTTTCACCCAGAGGATCACTGGTCTATGGAACTCCCTGTCAGATGAAGTGGTTACAGCTGTCAGTCTTGACAGCTTCAAGGAAGGATTAGACAAGTTCATGGAGGACAAGGGTATCAATGGCTATAATTATGGATACCTAAGAACAACCTCCTGGTTGGAGAGATAGGCAGGATATCTCTCATTGCCATTTCCAGGGAATCCTAAACAGCTGAAGGCATCTGCTTGGGAATAATATCCTGAAGCAAATGGTGAGCCACTGTTTGAGACAGAATGCTGGACTGGATGGGCTGTGGCCGGTTCCAGCAAGGCTGTTCTTATGTTCTTAAGTGGGTGGTAGCTCTGTGTGCTGGAATGTCACTTGCATCACATCCAGTGCAAATGAACTTCTGAATCATTCTACAGCTCTGTATGAGCACTGATTACAATATCAAATGTTATAAATAGCAAATGTTATAAAGAGCCCTGGTGGTGCAGTAGTTAAACTACTATATTGCAGCCAAAACCACTGACGTAAATTCAATCCTGACTGGGCTCCAGGTTGACTCATCCTTCCATCCTTCTGAGGTCCATAAAATGAGTACTGTTGAGTCCAAGTAATAAATGCAATGCGACAGCAGATTGGGGGTTAACCAACAAGACATTTATTATAGCTCAGTTCGGATTAATACAGACCCCTTCGGACTGGGGGAAACAGGATGAGGTAGCAACATATATACCGGCAGAATGGCAGTTACAAGGATACATTTGCCCAGACCTAACGTGGGAAACCTGTGTAAACCAATCAAATACATTGCGAACATATGAACAAGGCGACTTGCAGAAAGGGCGTGAATACAGCAAAGACTTAATGGTGAATGCAACTCAAAGCAATATACGTTGATAAAACTTTGGACACAACAAGTACTTAGCATGTTTGGGGCAAAATGCTAATGACCATGTGAACTTCTCAGAGAGTGCGCTAAGCACTATATCTGTGTTATTGCTATTGCTAATATAGCTGCATTTGAAATTGCAGCAGTTCGGAAATATTCATCTGAGTTTTAATATGTAATTTGTGAAGAAAAAGAGCCATTGGCTTTTGTTCTTTTGCTTGCTCTCAAGCACCATTTAGTGAAGCTTTGTATGATGCAGCAAGTCCAGGTTGAACCTTCATTCTTCTGCTTTATGTCTGAATCTCAGAAGACATACAGTGTTTGCCATTTGTTTGGCTTGCATTGTTCACTCAGTTGATTTGTTAATCTGTGATCCATGAAAATGCAGTTTGCAAACTGGTTTGGATTAAGCAGCTCCTAAAAAGCACTTTGAAAACAAAGTGCCATTATGGTAAAATTGGCTTCTAGTAAAGCTCTGATAATCACCATCACTGCAAGTTCTCAACCAGACTTTATTTTGGGTTTTAGTCATGTAAAGTTAGATTTTAGAGTCTTTGTGGGTTGCAGCTGCAAGGCATCAATCTGGGCCCATGATAAATGCTTCTGGCATTTTCTTCAGACAGAACCCACACAGAAGGCCACTTTATTTATTCTCAGATGTCAAATTCTGCATTATTGATCAGGTACCATTTGTTAAAGGTTGCTACACACAAGGGGGGGGGGGAATTAGGCACAACCCCTGAGCTGCACATAATGTAATGAATTATTCTGTTTAGAAGAGTTTCCATCAGTAAACATTAAGGTTGCTTGATGAGAACGTCTGTCAACAAGGCATGCCAAAACTAAGAAAAAGAAAATGGTAATGTTGCCATGTTAGAGACAAAGTTTGCAAAGAGGTCATTTATGTAGTGAATACTAACAAGCCATATATGCCATTATGTGGCAATTAGTAACTTGTTCCACTCACAGTAACCATGTAACATACTACACAGTGCACTTAATGAGGCACTAAGCAGTGTTCGAGGTCATTATTTCAATGTCAGGTACATTGTTTTAACTACTCCATTTTTGTAGTCATCAGGATTGGGAGTCAGCAATGGTGCTGGGGCTGTGATTCCATAGAGCAAAGGAAAGCCTAAATTATCTTGTTGAATCTACTCTTAATCTAACATAACTATGCTCCTGGCATTTGAACAGTGCCATTCTAACCTACATGGGAATATTTTCTAGCAATTTATGAGGAGTAAATTACTCCTTATACTCTTAATGTTCTACTGATAAGCATTCTGCTTATTAAGTTTGTTTTGCTTAGTTATCTATACTTCAGCCTTTTTTCTGATTTAAATCTAGAATCACTCTGTATTGTAAAAGAAAAGAAAAGAAACCAACTTGCACAGTTGTCTCTTGTCTCGAGCCTTTAAATTCCAGAAGGCATTTTTATTCTCATTGTTTTTCTCGGACATCACTTTATGGAGATTTGTTCCACTTCTAGCAGAAGGATTCTATATAGATAACACTTGTGCTTCCTTAGATGGTAATGCCACCCCTTTGGATTTATATTGTTTGAACCCCATTGTCAATTCTTCTTTGTGTTCTTCTCAACAGACTTTTATTGGTCTAGACTGCCCTTCCATCTGGCAAACACTTACACCTTTCTTCCTGCCAAGTCTCTTAAATTAGCTTCTTGTATTGAGTGAATGTGCTTATCATTCTTCATTATCCAGCTTGGTCTGTCTCCTGCACACATGCCTACCTTAAATTGCAAATTGTTGCCGTTTTCAGCTTTAAATAATGTAATTGTTCCTATCTAATTGCATTGCTGCTCATTACAGTGGTAACTCATACAACGATTTTAACCCATTTCACAGGGCTCGTTGTTGTACGAAACAATTGCTATATGATGCATCTATCGTATAGAGATTTTTCCTATGGGATGCATTGTACGACAATTTTTTCACTAAGTGGTTTTTCCCATTGAAAAATTCTTGTACAGATTTTTTCCATAGGGAAAAAAACTGTTATGCAGGACACTCCCCCCCCAAAAAAAAAAACCAAAAACAAAACACAACCTAATTGTTATGCGATTTCATTGCTTTACGGGGCAATTTTTGTACGAGGTTCCACTGTATTTCCTTATAGCAATGGGCTGGAAAACTCATTGTGGACTGCTATCTGAAAATGTCCTTTACCTGCATAGAACCCATGTAAGCATAAATAACAACATTTAGGAGTTTTCTCCCTGTGTAAACTGTGGCTATTTTTGCCTTTCACACTCATCAATAGTAGCTCAACAGGAATTCATTAATTTCCTCATACTGTATTTTGATTGTCATTAAATTTTGTAATAATAGATTCATCCTCTATTTTTTGAAACTGACAATGAATCATATGTACTCACCTTGTTATAAGAGTTATTGTGATTGTAGCTGCATAATTTATCAGTCTGTTTTAATATTTGGAGCTTCTAAAATTCTTTTTTATAAAAATTGGAGTAGGAGTTTGTGTTTTGAAGACTTAGTGAACAGTCTACAATAGTGAGTGCTGTTTTCCACTTGCCCAGTAGACCTTTGTGTATAAAATGGTGAATGTTTGAAGCTATAGAACCAGATGAGTTGTGTCAACACCAAACCTAAAGAGCTTGCTTAAAATTAGTGGACTATTAGTCCCCATGGTGCCTCACCATTGATCAGACTGGTATGAGGCACCCCACCCCAAAATTGGGGTGTGCTCCTCCCAGTTATGAGGTACTTGTGGGCTCTTTCCAAAGCTACAGTTGTAGAGTAGCGTCATAATGAAAGGAGTAGAAGTTACCTGATTTCCCGGCAGTTTCTTCTTAGTGTGGCAGTTGCTTCACATCTGTAGAGCTAAAGGTTGAGGAAAGATGACAAGTGACTATTTCTATGTAGTAGTTATTTGCCAAGTAGAAACTCTGAATGTCATTTTTATTATTGTAAAAAGTACAGCCATGTATGTAGCCAGGCTCAGCTATATACCTTGTGGAGTCAATATGGTTTATGTTAGATACTTGTGCCAAGTATTGTTTTAATAGTACAGTATTACTATTGTATATGTTGCATCAGTTGCTTAGATCACAAGGTTGAATTAATGGAGATACTGTACTTGGATACTTGACCAATATAAGAATTAATTATCTCAGTTCTACTTGCAATTTAAGGATTATTGGTAATGTTCCATGATCTGTGTAGTCTGAGGTGTAAAGAACACCGGATTCTGAAAATCTGATTCTGAAAGCCGTTTTGGCTGCATGCAATACTATTATGTGTGATAAGAAAGATATTGTTAATATCTATCTTTTTATTATTTTCCATGCTGTTCTAATGTGGATTTTGTGCTGAGTTGGATCCAGAATTTGATTCTGTTTCACTTAGAATATATCCACTTCTGAAATGCAGCAAAAACCTTTTAAAAAGATTCTTCTTTGTATTCCTAGTGCAGGGGAGGGCAACTGAGATAATTCAAATAATTTTGGTCTACAATTTTCAACAGTTCAAGCCAGCGTTATCAATGGGGACAGATTGTGGGATCTATGGAATTGTAGTAAAGGTAATGGTCTCCCTTACTCGAAAGCCAATCATATCCAACTCTAGGGTTCAGTGCTCATTTCTGGTTATAGCCAAAGAGCCAGCACTGTCTGCATCTGCAGACATTTCCGTCCACATGTGGCAGGCATGCCTTGACACCGTAGTGCACGGAACGCTATTTACCTTCCCTCCAAAGTGGTCCCTATTTATCTGCTTGCAATTTTTTGCTTTCAAACTGCTAGGCTGGCAGGAACTGGGACAGAGACGGAAACTCACTCTGTCATGCAGTACCTGGGAATCAAACTCCAACCTTCCAGTCAGTAAGTTCAGCATCGCAACCACTTGAGCCACCGCAGAGTGGCTACAGAGTTATAGACAGGTATTAAAAATTCTGGAGGGCCATCATTGCTCACCCCAGGCCTTGTTACACCTACCTAGCAATATGTCCTTGATGTTATCTCTCCATCTTCCTCTGGGTTTGCCTCATGCTCTTTGTCCTTCTCCTCTTTTCATATATGCCTTGTATGGTATGGAATTCCAAGAATTGGAACTTAATGGTGTTTTAAAATTTCCTCATAGCTTACTTTCAAATTTCAGTCTTCTTCTGATTTTGTGGCTGAACATCAAAATGTGGCTAAAAGAAATGAGGTTACTGTATATATTTATTTAAAACTTCAATTTTCTTTTTTCTGTGCAAGAAACATATATTGTATAGGAATATACATGCCATTAGATGATATAGATTTTTTGGTGTCACTCAGTTTTATGACTGCTTATGGGGTGGGAGTGGGGAAAGTGATGGCAATGAGAAATTGCAAAGCCTCCTGTTCATTTACCTCCAATAAGCCGGTTCCTGTAGTCAGCAATTGCCATTATGTTGATGGAGTGTTAACAGAGTTTGAAAGCTCTGTCTCTGTGGACAGTGGCACGCCTGCCACCCCCTTCCCATACAATACACATTCAGTGGAACATGCCAAAATGACAGATGCTCCTAAAGACACAGTGCAGAAAATGTTATTGCCTTATGCATCATGCAAGAAGCAAAACAGTCCAAAGAAGGAGATCATACTTTGTGAAATTAGGAAGTGGGGCTACTGGTGTTAATAGAGATTTGCCCTTTCAAATATCTTAAGTCTCTGTTTCTGATAATTAATGCCTCCCTCCTCTGTGACTTAAAGGTAATGAGCAGAGACTGTTGGAAAAACACTTGGGAATTCCTGACAGAGACTGGATAATAAAGAGTCAGGAAATAAGATATTATAGTGTGGATTCTCTGGAATAGTTCTGCTGGACACAGTAAGAAACATAAAATACTTAAATACACCCAGTGATGCACTGCAATTTTTTGTACTACCTACTCTGTGGGCTGGCCAAATCTGTGGGCGGGGCCAAATCTGTGGGCAGGGCCAAACATCCTGCCCACAGGATGCTATGGGCTATGGAGGTGGGTGTGGCCAACCAAGTGGGCATGGCCTGGGGAAATTTTCACTACCGGTTCTGCAGAACCTGACAGAACCTGCTGCAGTGCATCATTGAATGCACCTCATATCATTCTGTATTGCACAATGTAGCATGGTATAAGTCGGGGATTCTCAACCTGCGACCGGCAGTGCCATTTCATGTGCCCCATCCCCGCACTGCCTCCACCACACCCGGAAGTGCCATGTAGTGGAGGAATGGCAAAATGGCTATCCTGTCCACGAAGCTGTCTGAGGGAGTTTGACCCGGCCCCCGGCTTAAAAAGGTTGAGAGCTCCTGGTATATATCTCAACCTCTTTTCTGGCTTGCAAGTGTGCCAGACAGAGACTGCCACATTCAAACCAATAGGGCTTCCATTCAAACCAGTGTATAGTGAGAACTACATAGTGCAAACAATGGGAAAATTAAAACAATGTGCACAATAGGTTAATAGGATTCTGCCCATAGTGTCCAGAGAGAAAGAGAGATATCCCCCTTTTGTTCAATGGGTTTTACCTTAGTTTTTATATGGAGGAAAGAAATGGGAAGGATAAAATTACTGTACTTGCAAAACAATTATTATTTTTTCCATTCCATTCCAACTTTAATTTGTACCCCGCCCCACTCAGCACATGGCCGACTCTGGGTGGCATTACAACATAATTGAAAATACAATATACAGTAAAAAAATATATAAGCAAAATTGATTTCTATATAAGCACAATATAATACACATTACAATAAAATAAACAGTCCCTAAACTATTCCAGAATAAATAAAATAAAGTACGATATTACAAATTATACAAAATTCACACTTACAAGGTTTACAAAGCAACTACATATCATATAAAAACACTATTTAAATACTAATGCCGACAAAATTAGATAAACATTACCTTGGCTACTAAGCATCCCCAAACGGAGCCCCCAATGTTCAACGCCCATAGCCGGAGCCCCATGGTTCAAAAAATCCATAAACGGAGCCAAGGCTCAAACGTCCTTACTTCCACCGCCGAGAACGCAGCACAGCTGGACTGCTCCCACCTCCCCTGAGGGCAGCTGCGCTCCAACCTCCCCTGACCAGCGAGGCCAGGGGAGGAAGCCGAGATGTAGCAGTGGCTCCGGGACTCCAACGGCAGCGGCTTTTTCACGGCCCCGCCGTGGTGATGTGGGGCAGCTGCGCTCCAACCTCCCCTGACCAGCGAGGCCAGGGGAGGGAGCCAAGATGTGGCGGCGGCTCTGGGACTCCAGCGGTGGCGGCTTTTTCATGGCCCCGCCATGGTGATGCGGGGCAGCTGCGCTCCAACCTCCCCTGACCAGCGAGGCCAGGGGAGGGAGCCGAGATGTGGCGGCGGCTCCGGGACTCCAGAGGCGACAGCTTTTTCATGGCCCCACCGTGGTGATGTGGGGCAGCTGCACTCCAACCTCCCCTGACCAGCAGTGTACAGTAGTAAACTCTTTTCTAATATATAACAAATAACATAGTCCTTGTAAGATATCTATGTACTGTATTTTATTTCATCCAAGAGGAATGCATTTATAATGCACATTCAAACCAAAAGGAATTTGCAAGAGCTATTCCAGATTACTTAGTATGGCATTTCTTGTTCAAGGAGTGCATACTTAGAAATAGTTTGTAGCAATTTTTTTCTTGATGCAAAACAGATTTCCATGTTAGGCCATTAAGGAACAGCTTTAGTTACTGTAAATCATCATAATCATCAATTTTAATTTGTACCCCTCCCTACTCAGCACCAGGCTGACTCAGGGTGGCATCACAACATATCACAAAATTACACAATTTCAAAATTACAAAATACAATTAAAAAAATACAGTATACAATTAAACAAAGTTCATAACAAAATAAAAATTAAACTCACAACCCCAAACACAACCAGGGCTCCACATCCAAAAAAGTACTCAGAAGAAAACAACATTATCCTCTTTTGGGGAAGCCCTCCGCTCAAGCACCTGCCTCGCATCTCTGGGGCTGATGGAGTGGGTCCTGGGGCAGGCAGCGCAGCAGTAGTCATGGCGGCAGCTCCAGGGTCAGCTCCTTTTGACCCCTCTGGCAACAGGCGCGGGAAGGATGAGTGCGATGCAGCTGCCCTGCACCTCCGGGGCCGATGGAGAGGGTCACGGGGCAGGCAGCGTGGTGACGGCGATGGAGGCAGCTCCAGGGTTGGCTCCTTTTGACCCATCTGGCAACAAGCACGGGAGGGGCGAGGGCGACGCAGCTGCCCCACATCTCTGGGGCCGATGGAGTGGGTCCCGGGGCAGGCAGCGCAGCAGCGGCGGCAGCTCCAGGGTCAGCTCCTTTTGACCCCTTTGGCAACAGGCGCAGGGGCCGATGGAGTGGGTCTCAGGACAAACAGCGCAAATCAGGAATACATTGAATATTCTACAGTTTCGTTAGCAATTTCAGTAGGTTAAAAATTATTCTGACAATGCAATTCTACACGTTCCTATCAGAAACATGCCCCAATGAGTTCAATGATACTCTATGGTAAGCAAATTTAAAAATGTAAGTACAGTACTTGTGTAAGTATGTAGCTTTTTGACCCTCTTCAGTTGCATACTTATTTCTCTCTTTTTGTGTGTGGCTTCTTGGCAGTTTCAGGCCAATCAAACAGGGATTGACTTCACAATGTCATGTTGCCAATTGTCATAAGGTTGAGGACATCACTGTAGGCTCATTAAAACAATGCTAAACAGTGCCAGTGCTTCTCATTTACTGACATAGGTAACTCCATGGGCAATTTGGGATTATGCAGTAAACAGTGTGACATCGTACAGGCCACCGTATTTCCTCCTGTGACTGTGTCAGTAAGGGCAAATAAAGAAGCTGATAGAGGAGTATAAATGAGTAAGAAAAGAAGATATTATAAAAACGGACACATTTATTTTCTATTCATGGAAATTTTTGACAAAATGTGAATAGATTCTATTGAAAATGAAATGCAGAAACTAGGGGACATTCAACAATTACTTGATCTTTTTTCTGGGGGAAATTGATCCCCTCCCCCCTATGTAATTCAACCGTAATTTTTGCTCTGACCCCCTCTCCCCCCTTAAAATTACGTGATCTGAACCAAATAATACTGTACTTTGCACCACCATCCAGTGGTGGCACTGCAGGAGAAATGGGCGGGCAGGCCAATTGCACTGAAGCAGGAAGTGATGCTCTAGCCTAGCCTCTTGCTCTCCCTGCAACCAGGAAGCATGGCTTTCCCCTCCATTTTCACCGCATGGAGCAAGGCACAAAGGTAAATAAAACCCTTTCTTTTTATGCACAGGTTTGGTTTCCCACTGTCGGTTAGAAACAGCTCCAAATGGATTACGTAATTTTGACCTCCCCCCCCCAACCCCACATAATTTTCTTGTAATTCAGATATCAGATCCCTTCCCACCCTTTGAGGATCATGTAATTGTTGAATGCTCCCCTAGCAGTTAACTTGACTGATTTTGTTTTCCTTAAATAATATACAAAAGTCCCATGTAGAGGTAGGTACCCAGTCTGGCCAGGTTATCCAGCTATGGCAACCATTTAGAGCTGCAGTTGGTCCAGAATGCAGCAGCCCGGGTGGTGATGGGGCACGGGCATTATGCCCATGCCTCACCATTACTTCAGGAGCTGCACTGGTTGCCAGTTTGCCTCTGGGTGCAGTTCAAGGTGCTGGTTTTGACCTTTAAAGCCCTTCATGGTAGTGGGCCGGGATACCTGAGAGACCGCGGCATCCTAAGAGTGTCCGCCCGTCCAACCAGAGCGGACCAGAGGGGCCCCCTAATTGTCCCATCTGCCAGAGGGGCTCGTCTCTCTGGCACATGAAGGAGGGCCTTTTCTGTGTCCACACTGGACTTGTGGAACCTCCTACCTGTTGTTGTGAGCCTGGCCCCTGGCCCGGCCACCGGCCCAGCACCAGCCCCTGAACTGGCTCACCTTGGGGATGAGGACTCTGAGGATGAGGGGGAAGAGCTGGCAGGATCTTCCATTGAGTACCTTGGCCATGTCATTTCTCCTGAGGGTATCGCCATGGAGCCACAAAAGATAGATGCCCTGTGTTCTTGGGCATCCCCCCCATCGAGTGAAGGACATCCAATGTTTTTTGTGGTTTACCAACTACTACTGCATGTTCATTCCTGGTTACGCTTCATTGACGGTACCCCTCACCCAGCTCCTACGGAAGAAGGTTCCGTTCCGGTGGGGTCCCCTGCAGCAACAGGCGTTCGAGGCCCTCAAGCAAGCCTTCATCGGTGTTGTGTTCTGATGGTTTTATTGTACACATGGATTACAATGTATCTGAGCCAATGTAACCTTGCCTATAGCAACAATGTAACCTTCAGCTGTATCATATAAACCCTGTAATAGGACGCGAGCTAATGACCACCAGCTGGCAGCAGCGAGCGTCCAAGCTCTCTTGGTCCGAACTCATCAAAGGCAACAGCGCGGGAAGTTTTCCCGCCACCACCTACACCTGGACAAGAAGGGCGTGACCTGCAATGACGTCACGCAGACAGTAGCCAATGGGCTACCATGGCACCACGCTCAAATGTATTACTGCTGTATATAAAGAGCTATCGATCCGCCATTACCTCATGTTCCCTCTGTCCACGATGCAATAAACCTGAGTTAACCCACCCCGAGGCTGTGTCCTGTGTCTTGGTTTGCATACACCAAATTGGCGACGAAGGTGGGATGATGGATCCCCACGGAACAGCCAGGGCACAGAGCGGGTTCAACATCACCAAACCGCAAGACTGGGAGCTGCTTGAGATGGACTTCCAGGCGGCACTGGTGGAACTCAGAGTCAAAGAAGACGACGAGGAGAGGAAGAGGGCCATCCTCACCAGAATGCTCGGGATGGAAACCAAGCGGACGCTGGTGGGCATCATCGCTCCAAAGAAGGTGAGCGAATTTAAGGCGGGCGACATCATGAAGCTGCTGCGAGAGCGATTCTGCCCCTCGAGAGCAATGTTTCCCACTCGGAGCGCGTTTTGGAGGCGAGTCCAAGCGCCAGATGAGTCGGTTGAGGCATTCGTGGCCGCCATGAGGATAGCCGCTGCCCCCTGTAAATGGGGCGACATCCTAGAGATGGCCCTCAGGGACGGCGTGTTGTGTGGCCTGAAAGACAAAGAGGTACAGCGCAGTTTGATGAACAAGGAGCCGCCACCCACGCTGGCAGAGGTCGTAGAGGCCGCGGAAGCCGCAGAGTCCACGAATGCTGGAGTGGACGAGATGCACCAGTGGCGTGAGTGGCGTCCTAGGGCCGGCAAGGCGGAAAATTCGGTGCACGGGAAGTCCGGACAGTCGGTGCACGCAACTCGACGGGCCTCAAAGTCGTCTACGGAAGGCAGCGACGGCGAGGAGGTCCAGAAGGTCCGAAAGGGTAGTCGACGCTGCGAGGGTTGCGGAGCGGCCCATGAGCGCGCGAGATGCCCGTTCAGGAAGGCCGAGTGTTACACCTGCGGCCGTCGGGGGCACATCGCCAAGGCATGCAGAAAACGGAAAGAGGGCCGGAGGCAGTCACAAGACCGTGCGGCCAGACCGGACCGTCCAGCGAGGCCCAAAGATGGCGCCCAGACCACGAGGAGGCAGGACGGCGTGGGCCGCGTCTCGGACGACAGCGAGGACGACGCCCCAGTGTTCAGCGTGTCCGCGGGACAGTCCCATTACTTCGTTGAGGTATTAGTACAAGGGGCCCCTATTAAGATGGAAATTGACTCAGGGTCCTCCTATTCCATAATTCCCCAGAAAGAGTTCCTGAAAATCGACCCCCACGTGCAGCCCAAACTTAAAGCGTTGAGGTCCATGCTACGAGACGTACAGGGAAACAGCATTCCGGTGTTGGGGGTCGGGAAATTTCGGGTCCAGTTTAAGAGACATTCTGCGGAACTGCCCCTAGTTGTCCTCAAAGGGGGAAGCTGTAGCCTCCTAGGGACACAGTGGTTTCAGCCCTTAGGTTTGTTCATAGGGGGGGTGCATACCGTGGGGGGGGACCCAATACAAGCGGTTTGCGATGCGCATCCCGCCGTTTTTAAGAAAGGACTCGGAAAGTTCAAGGGACCCCCTGTAGCGTTCGACATAGACCCGGAGGTCCGCCCGATAAGACTCAAACCGCGCAGGGTGCCGTTCGCACTCAAGGACAAGATAGAGGCGGAACTGGACAAACTGGTGGGCCAGGGGATTCTTATTCCTGTTGATTCCGCGGAGTGGGAAACTCCAATTGTAACGGCTCTAAAGGCTAACGGGGAGGTGCGCATTTGCGCTGATTATAAGTGTACAATTAACAAGGCGATCCGCCCTAATGCATACCCGGTGCCAGTGATCAGCCACCTTTTGGCCAGGCTAAATGGGGGAAAGTGTTTCGCTAAACTCGATTTGGCACAAGCCTATCAGCAACTTCCTGTGACCCCCGCCACGGCCGCGGCACAAACGATAGTTACACATAAAGGAGCGTTCCAGGTGTCGCGGTTACAGTTTGGCGTGAACTCGGCACCCGGCCTTTTTCAGTCGCTTGTGGAACGCCTCCTGAAGGGCCTGGAGGGGGTGTTGCCTTATTTTGATGACGTGTTGATAACAGGGGGGAGTGAGGCTGAACTGGCAAAGAGGTTGGACAAGGTACTAACCATGTTCGAGAAAGCGGGGCTGAGATTGAGGAAGGACAAATGTGTTTTTTTCGAAACCGAGGTCGAGTTTTTAGGGTTCCGGATCACACCCGAGGGGATTAAGCCGTCTAAATCCAAAGTAGCAGCCATTAAAAAGGCCCCTCGCCCCACATCCAAAACCGAGCTACAGTCCTTCCTGGGGCTCCTCAATTTTTACCATACATTCCTCCCGCGGAAGGCGTCTGTGGCCGAACCGCTCCATCGGTTACTTAAAAAGGAGGAGCCATGGATGTGGGGTGACGAGCACGAGAGGGCGTTCAAAGAGCTAAAGCAACTCCTAACATCTGAGGCAATCCTGACGCACTTCGACCCCAAGCGGCCAGTGGTCCTAGTCTGTGATGCATCCCCGGTGGGGGTGGGGGCGGTGCTTTGCCACGTGTTGGAGGACGGAAGGGAGGCCCCGGTAGCGTTTTACTCAAGGTCCCTGTCCCAAGCGGAGCGAAATTACGCACAAACCGACAGGGAGGCGTTAGCGATAGTAGCGGGAACCAAAAAATTTCGCGATTTTTTGTATGGCCGCCCTTTCAAAATCGTGACCGATCACAAGCCACTGTTAGGGATTTTCACGGCGAGCAAGCCCACGCCGCAGATCCTGTCCCCGAGAATGCTGCGATGGGCTATTTTCCTCAACGCATACCAACATGAGTTGGAGTACCGGCCCGGAAAGGAGATCAGCCATGCTGATGCACTTTCGAGATCCCCTTTGCCCTTGTCGGATGACCAGAAGGCGAGAGTTGAAAGAGACCGCCAGGTGTTGCTAATTGAGGTTTTAGACGCACCCCCAATAGTACCAGCCGACATTGCTAGGGCGACAGGCAAGGACAGAACGCTGGAGAAAGTTAGTTCATGGGTACAGAAGGGGTGGCCGGCATCGTCCCCGAGTACAGAGTTCGACCCATTCTTTCGGAAAAAGCTAGAGTTGTCCCTGGAAAGAGGGTGCCTTTTGTGGGGCCAACGGGTGGTGGTCCCTACGCCCCTGCGGACGAGGGTGCTCGAACTGCTGCACGTCAGCCACCCGGGCATAGTGCGTTCGAAGGCGCTGGCCCGGAGTTACTTCTGGTGGCCGCAGCTGGACGCGGACATTGAGCACATGGTCGGCACTTGCGAGGCATGCCAGGGATCCCGACCTGAGGCGGCCCGTCTTCCGCATAGGGAATGGGACACAGCACGGGGGCCATGGTCCAGAGTGCACGTAGATTTCGCTGGCCCATTCCGAGGAACCATGTTTCTCCTGGTGGTGGATGCGTTCTCCAAGTGGCTGGAGGTTATCCCAGTAAAGAGCACGTCCTCCGCCACGACAATTAGCCGGCTAAGGAGAGTCTTTTCCACGTTCGGTTTACCCGACACTTTAGTCAGCGATAACGCTAGCTGTTTCACCTCCGCTGAGTTCGGAGCATTCATGGAGGCAAACGCCATTCGGCATGTCACATCCGCACCGTTTCACCCGGCCACGAATGGCCAGGTGGAACGGCTGGTGCGTACAACAAAGGAGGCGCTGCGGCGCATGGGCCAGGGGGACCTAAATCACCAAGTATGCCAGTTCCTCTTAGCGTATAGGGTAACCCCCTTAGCGTCAGGCTACTCGCCGGCAGAGCTCTTGATGCGGCGAAAACTGACCACGATCCTGTCCAGGCTAGACCCGACGAGAGTCGAGGATAAAGGAAAAAACATAGGGTTGGCAGTCTCGAAAGGTTTCGCCGCCGGTGACCCTGTTCACTGCAGGAACTATTCCAGCGCAGGGCCAGCCTGGGTACCAGGGACGGTTGTAGAACAGACGGGGCCAGTATCGTACCGGGTCGAGACTAACACCGGCCTCCTCTGGAGGAGGCACGCAGATCAACTGAGGCACCGAGTGAGTGGGCCAGTCAGTGGGGCTCAGCAACAGGATTCAGCGTTAGGGTTCTCCCCCACCCGCTTAACCCAAGGGGGAGACAGCAGTGGACAACAGTCCCAAGCAAGGGGGGAAGGCAGAAGCAGCGGCCCCGACTCATACCCTTTTGATACGCCAGTCCTATCAGGGGCCGGGGAAGGGGGAGAGGAGTTCGCGACCGCTGCCCCCGATTGTAATTTTGATGTTGATTTTGCGAGCCGGGGGGGTTTTCAGGAGTGTTCCCCCACCCATCCAAGCGAGAAGAGGGGTTTTTCGTTAGCCCCCAGTGCCCCCGGTTCCTCCCTAAGAAAGAGCACACCTCCCAACAACGCCGCGGAGCCGCGGCAAGTCACTAACGAGTCTCCCTCTCCAATTACAGGACAGGAAACCAGGGGACAAAGAGAAGGTAGCAAACCCGGGGAGAGGCAGCCCGCATCGAGACCCCAGCGTGTTCGAAATAAGCCATCTTGGCTGAGAGACTTTGTCTCCTAAGGGGGGGGGAGTGTGTTTAAGTGTGGGCTCGAGACTTTGTCTCGTCCTAGGGGGGAGGGGTGTTGTGTTCTGATGGTTTTATTGTACACATGGATTACAATGTATCTGAGCCAATGTAACCTTGCCTATAGCAACAATGTAACCTTCAGCTGTATCATATAAACCCTGTAATAGGACGCGAGCTAATGACCACCAGCTGGCAGCAGCGAGCGTCCAAGCTCTCTTGGTCCGAACTCATCAAAGGCAACAGCGCGGGAAGTTTTCCCGCCACCACCTACACCTGGACAAGAAGGGCGTGACCTGCAATGACGTCACGCAGACAGTAGCCAATGGGCTACCATGGCACCACGCTCAAATGTATTACTGCTGTATATAAAGAGCTATCGATCCGCCATTACCTCATGTTCCCTCTGTCCACGATGCAATAAACCTGAGTTAACCCACCCCGAGGCTGTGTCCTGTGTCTTGGTTTGCATACACCAAAATCACCGAGCCCATTCTGCGCCACACAAACGCCACCCGGCCCTTCGTGGTGGAGGCAGATGCACCCAATGTGGTGATTGGAGCAGTGTTGTTGCAAGCCTCGGAGGATGGCAGAACTCTGTTTCCCTGCGCCTACTACTCCCGGAAGCTCACCCCATCTGAATGCAACTATAACATCTGGGAAAAGGAGTTGCTGGCCATCAAGGCTTGGCGACACCATCTTGAAGGGGCTCAGCATCAGGTGGAGGTTCAGATGGACCACCGGAACCTTGAGCATCTGACGACGGCCAGGCAGCTGAACCAGCGACAAGTCCGATGGTCCCTGTTCTTCAACCGATTCGACTTCCGTGTGACTGATGTGCAGATGCACTTTCCTGCAAACCAGATTATTTCCACACCAAGGACCCACTGCCCATGCAGACGGTCCTGCCCACGGCCTCCTTGGCTGTGGTCCACGAGCCGGTGGACTTGCGAGCGCGAGTGCAAGACACACAGGGCCTGGACGCATGGGCTCAACAACGGAAAGTGGAGGCCTGCCCCACATCCCCATGGACTTCTGAGGAAGGACTACTCAGACACCGGGGGTATCTGTATGTGCCTGTGGGCCCGCTCCAAACTCTCGTCTTGACTTAATGCCATGACAATCCCACGGCAGGTCAATTTGGGTTCTTCAAGACCCTCAATTTGGTGGCCTCGGGTGCTGCATGATGTCTATGCCTACGTGACTTCCTGTGTGCCATGCCACCAGGCGAAAGCTGCCACCTGTGCACCTCCCGGCCTCCTCCAACCCTTGCCAACACCAGACAGGCTGTGGGGTGCCATCTCCATGGACTTCTTGACGGACTTGCCCCCAGCATCAGGGTACATGACCATCTTGGCGGTGGTCGACATGTTGACAAAGATGGTGCACTTTATCCCCTGTCGGGGGCTGCCATCGGCCTGTACGACTGCTCGCCTCTTCCTGCAACATTTCTTCCACCTCCACGGCTTGCCGGATAGGGTAGTCTCGGATCGGGGCACGCAGTTCACAGCATGTTTTTGGAGAAGCTTGATGGCCACGCTGGACGTGCAGGTATGCCTGTCGTCAGCTCACCATCCAGAGACCGGCGGGGGCACAGAAAAGGTGATCAGCATCCTGGAGCAATACCTGCGCTGCTTCGTGAACCACCAGCAAAGCAACTGGGCCAAATACCTCCCCCTTGCGGAGTTTGCCTTTAACAATTCCCAGCATACCTCCACGCGGCTGACCCCGTTCTACGCAAACCTGGAGTACCACCTGCGCCTCTTCGCTTTGACTCCCTCCGACTCCCCTGTTCCTGAGACTCTGGACTTCCTGGAGGAGCTGCGGGCAGTCCATCAACTAGTGCGGCGCCAGCTGACCCAGGCTAAGAAAGATTACAAGAAGGTCGCCGACCGCTCATGCCAGGCGCTGCTGCCACTGGCGGTCAGGGATCGGGTTTGTCTCTCCACAAAACACCTCCTGACTGACCGTCCCACCAAGAAGCTGGACCATAGATTCATCAGGCCATTTCCAGTCATGGCCTTCATCAGTCCCGTTGCCTACCGCCTCACTTTGCTCCACTCGTTGCATGTCCATCTGGTCTTCCACCAATCCCTTCTGGTACCAGAAGCCCCGGCGTGTTCCCTCCGGCACCCGGGCGACCCTGCCCCACCGCCCATGCCTGATGGGGATGGTGCGGTGGAGTGCGAGGTCGCCAGCATCCATGACTCTTGTTGGCTCAAGGAGCATTTCCAATACCTGATTGAGTGGCGGGGATGCAGGCCGACATCCATGCCCCCTAACCTCATCTGCTCTTTCCATGGCCAGTTCCCCTCGCACCCTCGTCCTGACCATCAGCTCCAGGGGAAGGGTCCTGCAGCGGGGGATAGTGTTGTGAGCATGGCCCCCGGCCCGTCCCGGCCCCGGGCCCTGAACTGGCCCACCTTGGGGATGAGGACTCTGAGGATGAGGGGGAAGAGCTGGCAGGATCCCCCTCCCCAGGAGTGCCCCCAACATTGCCTCAGCCTCCGTTGGAACACCAGCAGCAGTCTGACGGAGAGAATGATCCTTGACAGCAGCTGCAGCTCATGGACAGCTCTGGTGACGAGGCGTGGCTTGACGCCAGACATCGGAGCAAGGCAAAGCGTCTCCAGCAGAGGCAGAAAGAGAGGAGGGCCAGGAGGTAATTAGGAAGCATTGGGCCACACCCCATGGGGGGATATAAGGAGCCAAAATGCCTGGTGTGGCTCCGTGACGGACAAAGTTTGAGATTCCCCGTTCCTGCCCATGTTTGCTCATCTCCTCGGCTTATTGAAACTCTGGACTGGATTTTTGAACTGAACTCAGACTTCTGCTTTGGATTTACCGTGCTGTGAGTGTTTCCCCGGCGGGGAATGTAAGAGGCTCTCTCCGCGAGGGTAGAGCTTGGTCTGTCGGTGCCAGGAGAGGGTGGGGGAGACAGAACACCTGTAGAGTTGCGTGAGCAGACGAAGCTGCTACCTTTCAGAAAAGACCTAAAAACCTGGCTGGCGGGGCAGGTATGGGGCCCAGATGGAAGGCTGGTCCCCACCTGTTGGCTTATAAAATAAGCCTTCATTTCTTTTAATTGTTCAATGCAGGCAGTTTTAATGTGGGTAGTTTTTAAAGATGAACGGGGTAGGTGGGTGGGTATTTTGGGGTTTTAATGGTTTAATTGTTTTTTATGTATGTTTTAACATGTTGTGAGCTGCCCTGAGTCGGGTTTACCTGATTGGGCAGCATAGAAATCTGAATTTAAATAAAATAAATAAATAAATATGGTACTAGAGTAGACCATACTGCCAGCAGCTCAACACTGAGCATCAGGCGGTGGTTAACTAACTTGACAACTCTGAGGACTAACAGCTTTGGGTGGCAAAATCCACAGGGAAGGATGTCTGATGAGGACTTTGTGTGCCAAAAGGGCTCAGCACCAGAAAGTGACTCACAGAACTGGATCAGTGCAGAAGGCAAATAGAAGGCCACTGCATTGTATTGTTCCCAGGACAATCTTCATGGATGATCGACACAATGACAGTCAATATTCGGAATCAGGTTACGGCACTTGAAGAAGATGAAGGTGAAAAAGACAAAGAAGAAGTTAATTCCTTGTAGTATTTGTGCAATCAATATATAAATTTGATTTATTTCCTTTTTACTGGGAAAGCATGAAAATGCATTTCTTGACTCTATTTTCAAGCCTGATCAGTACTTGAGATATTTACCTGTAAAATGGAATTGAAAGCTTTTTTTTAAAAAAGTCCATTAAGTTCTTCATGCTACCCCTGAGTTGAACGCATTGTTGCTGTGCTTTCTTCACGTTAGCTCTCTAGTGTAGTTTATTTGATAGTTGTCCCAAGACTTTAAATCCAGTATCCCTACTTACTCATAAATTGCATGTGAAATAGGAATGCAGTCGGCCGTATGGCTCCATCAGTTCTGCCTGATGAAATCCATTTGACTTACTATTTTCACAACTAATACTGTGCTATCTACTAGGTTTTTTAAAGTTATCTACAGAAAACAAATCTTCCATAATTTGCATTACTATAGCACCTTTCATCTAACAGTACCTGAACCACATTTCAAATATTACTAGATCTCAAATATCCCTGAGAAACAAAAATTATTTTTCTGAATATACTAAAGGCTGGGTTGTGACAACTACACAGAATGCTATCTTCTCCAGAGGAAATGGGAGAAAAATTATATACCTCAATACTGTGCATGGGCCTTGGATAGAAGATGGCTTCTTATGTGCAAATTTGGTAGCGCACTGCTGTTCTTACAAATCAATCCCATATGTGGTTTTCTTTTCAAAAATAATTATTATTATATCAGTATTTCATAAGGCAGTTATGCTGATTTGACTTGAGAAATGGCCTCTCGATATGCCTGAGGCCAGTTCTTATTATGTTCGTTTGCTTATCACCTACTTGGTACGCAGGTTAGATAAAGTTGAAATTTAAATTGTCTGTCCCAGAGTGACCTGTTGGAGAGAATACTGAAATGCAGTGTTCCAGTTTAAATACTCACAGAATCCAACCAACTACTGTAGGTGTACTTCCAAAATTATTCTGCTAACATACTCATTTAATTCTGTTCTAAACCCTGTTCTGTATTCTGACTGAAAACACATATAAATTAAAGTTTCATTCAAGGGGGACATAGCCACCTGGTTTTAAAAATACACTGTTGGGAAATCTGCAGAAGATAGGTTTTTTGTTCCCACTCAAATATAGGTATAATTTAACACATTCTGATTTCATTTTGGTTGTTATTTAGCGATTTCTGCAATGTTCTGAATCTAAAGCCATGGAACACTTTTTAATAAGAAAAATAACGTAAGATTTTGGGACTCAGGAGGGGAAACCAAAAACATTTAATATTTGATCTCATACTATAATAGATTTCAGGTGCTGTATACTGCCATTTTTCTTCATAGAATAACTCATTTAAAACAAAAAGATATCTATTTGGGAATTAATAATTGAATATTTATACACTTCTGTAGAAGTAATGAAAAGAAGTCATTTTTAAAAAAAAAATATTCCCAAGTAAACATGCTAAAGTTTAGTGGGTGAATTTTCCCCAGGGTAGGAGAGAGAGATTATACTCCTCATTAAAATATTTATTAGGTTGTGATGACTATACCAATTTCAAACCACTCCATTTAAAACCTGTTCTTATATTGTGTGATGGGCCATGGGGTCACAAAGGGTCAGACTCAACTATGTGACTGAACAACAAGAACAACAGCAACATATTGAGAGACCAATCTGCAGCCCTGTCATTCAGAGACATGACACTTTAAGGAGTTATTGAAGTACAGTTCTTGGGGAGACCATTTCAAGTGAAAATTAAAAGCTAGACTTTTACTTACTCCACAGTGAGGGATTCTAAGAACCCAGGTTGTACCTGGGTGCATTTCAATAATTTGAAACATCAAAATTCCAGATCTAGTTTTTATAGGTCTTGCTTCACTGGTCATCTGGCATCACTAGATCTGAAACCCTGGCCTCTGAGATTATCTTTCACTTTCCCTTAATAATGCCTGCAGAGGGTAGTTAATTTTCAATTTGTTATTTAAGAGTAAGGTTTATACCCACACCCCAAAGTAGTATGCTGCCTTTATATGAGAAGATCATGAACCTTCTCATATAATGTCACATGTTTTTAACTCTGGACAGACAGACTGTTAGAAAAGGAAGCAAAAATTGTAAGAGCAGTCTCAGCATCTGTTTAGAAGTTACTTAGACCTGTACAGCTCTCAAAATATCAGTTTGCTTAATTGTTTATATGTTGCTCTTCTAGGCAGAACTATAGTCATATTCATGTCTTGTTGCTAAAAATAGAACTTTCGGATGGAAGGCCCAGTTTAAACGACCATGCCTTTTGTCATGATTCTGTAGCCTAATATGTGGTTATTTTTTTCCTTTGTTTTTGCTGACAGGTGAAGGTTATGGTACGCATTTGTTCCACGTTGGCCAAGGATTCCTCCGAATCCAGCTCCTTCTTAAAGGTTGACCCTCGGAAGAAGCAAATAACCCTGTATGATCCCTTGTCTTGTGGAGGCCAGAATGCTTTCCAAAAAAGAAGTAGTCAAGTCCCTCCTAAGATGTTTGCCTTTGATGCCGTTTTCCCTCAGGATGCCTCACAGGTAGGCAGTGAGCAACTTGTGGGAAGTGTTTGAGGAATTATCATACAGTTATTCACAATTTTTTGAGAGTGCCATTATATGAAAGCCAGCATGGTGTGTGTGGGGGGTTTGAGTGATGAACCAGAATCCAATAGCCCTGGGTTCAGATCCCTTCTTGACCTTGGAAACCAATGGATGGATTAAGGATGTCTTAAATTGTATGGGATTTGACAACATTAAATTGTATGGATGGGCAAATTTATTTATTTTGTAGCATACAAGCCAAATAATTAATTCATACATTAAAATCTATAGCAATATAAGATTACCTCATGCAGGTGAAGAGTAACAGCAAAATTCTCATTAATATGTTTAGCTCCTTGAGACCTCTGCCTGTTTCTAGGCATACATGAATTTTGTGGTGCCCATTCACTTCATTGATGGACCTCTTTCTGACCCCTAGGCTGTCATTCTTTCTCAGTGGCCATTAAGATATCGCTTAATACTGTACTTCACATATATTTCTTGGCTGCTGCTTCTCATGAACCAAGAAATTCTGTTGTGTCACATGATTTACTGCATCTTTCTTGTTTATGAGCATTATTTATGCATTACAGTATTTTTGTTCAGAGCAACGGATAGGGTTCTTTCTCTCTCCCTCTCTCTCTCTCTGCTACCCCTCCCATTTTTTCTGCACACACACCTGTAAGGTAGGTTAAGATAAGACATGGTTAACTAATGCAAGGTCACTTAGTAAACTGTGGACATGAAGCCAGGTCTCCCAAATTCTAATCTAGCAATCTAACTACTACATCCTGTTACCTCTATGGCGAGGAAGAGGAAAATACTAGGAGTTCCATTATTAAAAGAATGGATCTTCATAGTAGCGATGAAGTAAAGGCTAGATGTCTGTTTTGAGGCTATTTTACTTCTTGCTTCTCTTAAGGCAAAGGTGGCCAACCATACGGATCATAGGCTGGATGCAGCCTGCAGCACCATTTCATGTGACCCACCTCCGCCCTCTCCACTACTGGAAGCAGGAGCATTTATGACAGCCATATTTAGGCCAGGGGACCTGACCTAAACACATGCTGCATTTATGACAGCCATGGATACGTTTTACGGCAGCGTTTACAGTGGGAGGAATCACATAACCAGCCCACTCAGCTGTCTGGGTGGCGTGGTCTGGCCCGCACTGCAAAAAGGTTGCAAACCTTAAGGCAAGATTCATTTTGTATCAATGTGCCACCTATTTATTAGCTGTGGGCTATTGGGGTTGGTTGAGGTTTTGAGAATGATGGGTAGGGATTGAGGGAAATATCTTTTGTATTTGACTGCCCAGAATAGTGGACTATCACTAAATGAGGCAGTATAAATTATAAATAATGTTCATGTTTCTGGATGTCAGTATCTTCATCTCTTCTGGAGATAATTTCATTTATATTTAATAATTTTAAAACTATTTTTGCTTTACGACAGGCTGAAGTATGTGCAGGAACTGTAGCTGAAGTGATCCAGTCTGTGGTGAATGGTGCAGATGGATGTGTGTTTTGCTTTGGACATGCCAAACTAGGTTAGTATGTCTGACCTTCAAACAATAACATTCAGAAAATCTGCATGATAGAGAACTGTTTCGGGATAGAACCAATTTGATATGTCAGGAAGTGTGATTTTCACTTCTGCAATATGATTCCCGCTTGTTCTTTCATCCTCAAAAATCTACAGCAGGAGCTCTAGAGCAGATTTGGGAAAACATGTACATGGACTGCAGGTGAGATAAAGGAGTTTGGGTCTAATAAAGGGTGTCCAACAGTCAGTGCAACCCAGTGCACGTGTCATGTATGTTGATCTCTGAATTGAGCCAGGATCCTCTTGAGACAAAATACTTACACAGCTTGAGGTTGTGTGTGAATGGCTCTATGTTTCCAGTAGTGCAAAAAGACATCTCTGCCTTTCAGACAAGAAGCAAAATAAAACATTATGGTACAGTATTAGTATATTTACTAATAATGAATGGGGGAAAATGTTGTGACTCATTAAAGATTACCTGCTATGTTTTAATGTGAGCTTTCATGGATCTAGGCAGAGCATTTATATATTTGTTTGTTTGTTTGTTATCTTTATTACCCACCCATCTATGATTCTGACAACATCAAACAAAACCTAGGGCTTTTAATTTTTACATTTTGAAATTGTCGTTCCGTTACCTTTTCCTAGTTTTTTTTTCCAGTTCTTGGACAGCTTAGTCTTATTTGACTTGGGTATCCGGTGTGATAATAGTAGATAGGGTAATGAACTGGAAACCTGAGTTCAATTCCTCAGCTCTGTCATGGGGACTCATTAGGAGTGTGAAACTGGTAAAAAGATTCCTTAAATACCTCACTTGTCTTGAAAACCCAATTAGGGTCGCTATAAGACTTGACAGCATGTAACAACACTTCAGATTGTTATTGTTTTAATATACAGTAATCTATTTATTTACTGGTTAATGTTCCACAACATAAACTGATTAACAGCTGTAACACTTTGTAGTTAGATGTGGCTTTTCTCACATCCAGTTTTACAATCTGGACTCTCCGTTACAAAAATAAAATAAATAAGCCAGTGGAACACTCAGCCAATACTTTGTTGTAAAGGGAGACTTGTGTGTTGTTATTTAACAGCATAAAGCACTTTTAGTTAAGCATACATATACAGTATAGTGTTATTTTCTTTCCAACTGCAATTATTTTATCTCCTTTCGTCCATTCTGTGTCAAACAGGAAAGTCCTATACAATGATTGGCAAAGATGACTCCATGCAGAACCTCGGTATAATCCCTTGTGCCATCTCTTGGCTTTTCAAGCTGATTAATGAGCGGAAAGAGAAGACCGGAGCCCGATTCTCTGTGCGAATCTCAGCAGTAGAAGTGTGGGGGAAAGAAGAAAATCTGAGAGACTTGCTGTCTGAAGTGGCAACAGGCAGCCTCCAAGATGGCCAGTCTCCAGGCGTCTACCTTTGCGAGGACCCAATCTGTGGCATGCAGGTAAATAGAGTTCTTTTAAGTCACAACATACACTGATCATGGCCATGTTTTCACTAGGGCGGTTTCAGATAATAAACTGCCACAAACATAAACTTTTCTAGCTTCAAAGTGTTTACTTTCAGGTATGTAAAGAAACTTTATGACCCACAGCTGCAGGACCATCTGCTCCCCCAACCTAAATATTTGTGCCTTTGGTATACATTGATTTTGAACAGGGCCCTCTGTTTGCTGTAAAATGTGAAAAGTTTCAGATCAAACAGAATTTGTCTCCTTCTTATAATTTCTCCAATGTATAACAACACACTAAAATATTTACAATATTGCACAAATAGCTGGAGGCTAATAATATGTCTGTTTATATCTCCACAAATTGCATTATTTACAGTAGGAGGATTTGTAATATTGTAGAAAATATTAATAGCTACTTATTAATTGCAACCAAACCATGGATGTAAGCCCATGCCAAGCCAAGAATAATTGTGTTCTTCAGGCAGAAATAACCATTTGTTTAAAAAAAATCCCACCAAAAACAATTTTCTGACCAAGCTGGTAAATACTCACATTGCAGTAAACTTATGAATCTCTTCCACCATTACTGCTAAACCTAACCATACAGGTACCTCACTGTCAGTAGCAACTCATAGACTTCTCATTCATACAAAATCTTCTGGGACTTTGACCATTATGGAATGGGATTCCCCCCCCCCCATTTCTCCCAAATTTAATGTGTGTAGATAGACTTCTAGAGGAAGAAGGAGGTGTAAAATAAACATGTAATTAAGTTCAGAAAACAAATAACTAGAGGTGTGCAGGTTTATATTTGTTGGACTGCTGCTGTCAGAATTCCCCGGGCTGTCTGGGGAATTCTGGGAGTTGCAGCCCCAAAAAATATTATTATATTACTACAAATAACCATATAGTATCTATACAGGACTTCAGTGAAATTGTGCCATCTGTAGATATATATGTACTGATTAAAACCTTTCCTCAGAATCTTAAAAACAAACAAACCAAAGCTCCCCTTTTTGTGTCATATCACTGCTGTTACCTCTCAGCCTTTGGTTAGTGACAGGCATTTGTGACTTCTTAGCATTCTGTGAAAAATGCCAAAGGTCACCAGGACTTGGGAATGACTAAGACTTCTAGTAGTACAGACTAGAGAGTTATTTGTCAATATCAAGTGACAAAACAAGAAAATCAGAGTAGCTGGAATTCTGAACACATATATAGTCCCCAATTGTCCCTCTGTAGCACTGAATAGCATTGAAAAAAAATTCTTCCCATTTCACCTGGTCTTCCGAGGCCTTGCAGCTACAGGTGCCTATACTGAGAGAGGTAAGAAGATAACTGCTAGAGAACCAGGTCTTCTTGGAGGTAACCCCATCCCTGTGGAATGTGGAATACCATTGTAGGTAGACCAAGCCCACTCCATCCCAGTTTTAAGAAACTTGTGAAAACAGAGCTTTTCAATGAAACCTTCAAAAATATACTTCCACCTTAGGTAGGAATTTTGACCCATTTGCTTAGTCGTTTTATGGCTTGGATGCTAATTGTTACAACTTGAGTATGTCTACTTAATTTTGATTTTTAATTTCTAAAATATAATTATGATTTATTTGTATTGTAAAAGTTGGGCTGCCTTATATCTGAAAGCATCCAGAGGGGTGGACTTTTTTTAAATTAGGTAGTATAATACAATACAATACAATTTTAATTTATACCCCGCCTTTCTCGGCCAAGGCTGACTCAAGGTGGCAACAACATATCAAAATCCATACAATCTTAACCTATAAATCCAAGTGTTCACCGTTGGAACTGGCTATAGGTTGCTATGCGTCGCCCTACTGACCCGCACCCACCCTTCGTGCGCACGGCCGAATTGCCTACGCAGGTCAACGAAGGATTTAAAAATCCGGCACGGGGGCCTCAGCCCCACAAACGGCAAGAAAGGGAAAGAACTTCACTTCCCAACATTCCTTGCGCTGTGCCGCGCCAGAGCCAATCACGCTGAGAGGCTCTCGCACGGTGCAGCGTTCAGACACGCGCTGCAGCCAATTGAAAGAAACGCATTTTAAAAAAACCCAGCAAAAACACAAAGCACCAACCCATAACTACAAGCCCCAGCGTCCTGCGCGCCCACGCAGAACGCTGAGGAAAACGGCGCCCGGAAAATTAAAAAGAAAAACAGCTAAAAGGCAAGCAAACAGCAGCCAGCTTTCTTTTACTCACCCGCGGCGCCTGAAGCTCCCGAATGGAGTTTCCCCTTTAACATCAGTGGGAGGGGGTGGCGATCCCCCTCTCCACTGCCTACCCTACTGTTGGGAGGTTTGTGGGGATAAAAGGACTATATTGCCCAAACCCATCTGGAAACAAAAGATGAGGCAGAGAGGATCGATCCCCCACCACCCCTCCTTAAAAAAACTCCGTCTTTTCTTCTCTTTAAAACCGGAGTTGTTTTAAGGAGGGGGGTGGGGGATCGTTCCTCTCTGCCTGTTCCTCTGTGTCCAGAAGTGTAGGGCCAATATACACCTTTTATCCCAAAAAACCACCCAACACTAGGGAAGCCAGCGGGGAGGGGGATCGCAGCCCCCACCCACTGATATTAAAGGGGAAAAACGATCTACTTTCACGATTTCACAAAAACAAAGCACAACTCCACAAAAACAAAGCACCATAACACACTACAGCTCCCCTCCCCGCCACCTAGCCCACCCTTCCTAACCCCCAATGACCATGCCCCCATCCCCACCACAGGCCGGCGGAGTAGATAATCCAACGAGTCCGGCCAGCGAAAAAAACCCCCAGCCTAACAACACATGGTATTTCAATGGCCCACCCAGCCACCGAGGCCGGCCCACAGAAATACCCACTCCAAAAACACAAACAACAACATTCAAAAAAAAGCAAAAACAATACTAAACATAAAAATTACAAGGAAAATCTTCCACAAACCATCCAAAAAAAACAAGGACAAACACAACCCCCCACCCCCCACAAATCACAACAAAGCCACCCCTAACAAAACAGAGATCACAACTTACCAAGACACGTGCAGCCTCACCGAGAATCAGAATTGAAATGAGAAAAGAACAGGAAGAATACACAGGCCAGGACAAAATCAACATTAAAACATTACGCAACAGCACCACCAAGTGGCCACAGGAAATATTACACTCAATGAATTCAAATTGATCTCCAACCATCTACAAAAAACATACACTTACACATTTTTAAAAAAATCTTATCCAAAGTACACCAATCACCAAAAACCACATAGGAACACATTATTTTTAAAAATGCAATTATTGGGAAATATATATATATCAACCTTATCTCTTTTTAAAATCCAAATTTTTTAATAACAGTTTAAAACACTACCTACGTATAAAAAAAACATTTTAAAAAAACATAACTAATTTAAATACACATACAACAAAAAACATCCAAAACCATTTCTCATATTTTTTAAAAAACAAAACCCCCAAAAAAGCCCGGCAACGCCGGGCAACCCTTGCTAGTACAATATAACACCATAATAATACAGTAATACAAAGGTAACATAACATAATATAATCAGTAATATAAAGTATCAGCAATATAAAGAATGGATGGATGGATGAAATAGTGTCTTGGTACCATAATGTTCTGTTTTATGTTTTTCCTCATAAGTGGCAGAAAATAACATAGAAAAGGGACATGGAGGCACAGAATGTCTCTATTTGTTTGATTTGTGTATCTGGAGAAAAGGCTCACTGTACCTTTTTACAAAGAGTCCAAAACAGTATGCCTGGCTGTCACTCTCCCTTTTCTCCTTACAATGGTATGATGAAGTAGTTAAAACTGACAGTGTTTCACTGGCCCAATGAAGGTCATCCAATGTTTTTGATGACTGAGTGAGAAATAGAATGTGGCTTTCCCAAATCCCATTCCCATCTTCTAAACTGGTGCCTTTCAACATTTTGTTCCTTATAGTCCACTAGATATTGTCTTCAAAACTAGGTGCAACCAAGATAGATATAAAAAGCCTACCTTTCCCTAAAAAAGACAGTTTATAGTCAATATGTTATTTGATATATTTATTGTTTTCAATAGGTTAGCTTATTCATAGTAAATTAGAGGAACTGATAGCTAAAGAAACATAGACTAGCTAGCATGCCCAAAGGTCACACATGGAACTTTCCTGTTAGCTATTGTTTAGAAGAGATAGCACATTTCATTCTTAGAAAGAATTGTGGATTGAGGGACAGTAAATGGCCTCACATAGGCTGCTTTTGTGTCCTACTAATGGTATGGTTACTACCTGTTGAGAACCACTATACTAGACATTAAGTATTTTAAAAAGGGCTACGGTGGCTCAGTGGTTAAGAAGCTCACCTTGTTAGCTGGAAGGCTGGCAAGTTGGCAGTTTGAGACCCGGGTACTGCATGACATATTGAGCACCCGTCTCTGTCCCAGCTCTTGGGGACATGAAAGGAGCCTCATTTGGGCATTCCCTGAGCGTAGTTTCTTCTCTAAAAATCCTTTCCACCCAGAATAATTTCTGACATGAAATTATTATTACTAGTATAAAAAGATGTAACCCTATCAGCAGATGTGACTTTGAGCTCCTACCATCAAATCTTCAGTTCCACATCTAATTTGGTCTTGAGAGAAAACAAGCCTTCAAAGCAATGGCTAGGGGCAGAGAGTATGTGATGCGGTACATGACAAGGCATTGACTTCACCATGAATTCACTGGAAAGAGCAAGAACATGTAGATGAGAGCTTGCATCGTAAGAATGTTCTTGGCAACATGGAAACTGGAAGCTGATTGGGAATAGAATGGAAAGAATAGAAACATGTATCATGAAGGAGTTTGGGCAACTGCATTTGGTTTGGAGTGAAACACCTTGTTTTAAAAATGGGGAGGCATTTCAGTATCAGAATTCCAGTTTTCCATTGATACTGTGCAAACTAGAATGTATTCTCATCCAAAGTATACTATATTTTGATTTTGTGAATAGAAAGTTTCTTGCTAGCATTGAATTTTAAATAAGCACATTGTGTGTGCATTCCATCCCCGATGTTATTTTGCAGCTTCAAAATCAAAGCGAACTCCGAGCTCCTACTGCAGAGAAAGCTGCCTTCTTCCTTGATGCTGCTATTGCCTCACGCCGAAGCAGCCAACAGGATTGCCGGGAGGAAGATCACAAGAATTCTCACATGCTCTTCACATTGCACATTTATCAGTACCGAATGGAGAAAAGTGGCAAAGGGGGAAGTGAGTCACATTGTTTTTTATTAGTTTAGTATTATTTCAATAACTCTGTGCACTTCCAATGGAATTCATGAAAATGTACCAGAAAGTAACAAATGCAAAAGACTTCATTATATCATGAAACATCCCTAAAACATGAATGCACATGATTAAATATAGATTTGGAGCATGCATTGGTATGGTAATGCTAAGCAGCCCAGTTCAAGATTAAGCAAGATTATTGTTTTGCCTAACTAGGCAATTTTGTTTATGCTTGATTTTGGAGTCAGTTGGCACAGATGACTGGAAAGAGGCATTGCAGCTTGTTATCTGACATGGTTAAGTCAGCAGTTTTGCAAATGACAGAAGAGGTCAGTGTATCTTTTCAGCCCTAAAAAAAGAACAACACACCTCTTCTTTTACTCCCCAAGCAAGGTTTCAGAGTGAGCAGAATGCATTTCCTCCCTGTTATACCAGACTCATACTCAGACAGAATTTCCTCTAGTTTGTGATCTCTTCCCTCTCTTCCAGATACAGCACAGCAGTACCAAACTAAAACTGCCATCTTAGTACGTTCAAGACAAGGGCCATGAATTCAGTAGATTTGCAGTAGATGCTTGAGTTGCCCAGTGCCTGGATAATGACACTCAGATTGGAGCCTAGTCTGCCCTGTGCTCTTTTGAAAATACTCCAGCCAATCATTATTTATGTCCATGTCAGCAATTGTGTGTTTCTGGGTTTCTGAAGGAAAAACAAACCAACAACATTCCTTTGAATAGGGACAAGCAAATGGGCATTACTTTCAGTCAGGTGTTAGAGAGCTTATGTCAGAATTATTTTTGGTAGAATTATTTAGTTAGCTCTAGCTCACAGAACACACATGCACACATACAACACAGGAAACTGATTTGGTGAAGCTTGGCAATGACACAACAGCATCACAAAGAACAGGGAAACCACAGTAGAATTGGAGAGTCAGACCCTAACTTTGAACTGAAATTCCAGCCTAAGCAGAGGATTCCAGGCACCCTGGAATTCAGGCATTCCTGCCGCCGCCCCAGGACCATCGCCGCAGCTGCGAGGGGGCCCCGCCCTCCTCTCCCGTCCCTTGCGCGGGGAGATAAAGGGCCGTGGGCCGCCGGGCCAGGCCCAGGACTGCCGCCGCCCCAGGACCATCGCTGCAGCTGCGAGGGGGCCCCGCCCTCCTCTCCCGTCCCTTGCGCGGGGAGATAAAGGGCCGTGGGCCGCCGGGCCAGGCCCAGGACTGCCGCCGCCCCAGGACCATCGCCGCAGCTGCGAGGGGGCCCCGCCCTCCTCTCCCGTCCCTTGCGCGGGGAGATAAAGGGCCGTGGGCCGCCGGGCCAGGCCCAGGACTGCCGCCGCCCCAGGACCATCACCGCAGCTGCGAGGGGGCCCCGCCCTCCTCTCCCGTCCCTTGCGCGGGGAGATAAAGGGCCGTGGGCCGCCGGGCCAGGCCCAGGACTGCCGCCGCCCCAGGACCATCGCTGCAGCTGCGAGGGGGCCCCGCCCTCCTCTCCCGTCCCTTGCGCGGGGAGATAAAGGGCCGTGGGCCGCCGGGCCAGGCCCAGGACTGCCGCCGCCCCAGGACCATCGCCGCAGCTGCGAGGGGGCCCCGCCCTCCTCTCCCGTCCCTTGCGCGGGGAGATAAAGGGCCGTGGGCCGCCGGGCCAGGCCCAGGACTGCCGCCGCCCCAGGACCATCGCCGCAGCTGCGAGGGGGCCCCGCCCTCCTCTCCCGTCCCTTGCGCGGGGAGATAAAGGGCCGTGGGCCGCCGGGCCAGGCCCAGGACTGCCGCCGCCCCAGGACCATCGCCGCAGCTGCGAGGGGGCCCTGCCCTCCTCTCCCATCCCTTGCGCGGGGAGATAAAGGGCCGTGGGCCGCCGGGCCAGGCCCAGGACTGCCGCCGCCCCAGGACCATCGCCGCAGCTGCGAGGGGGCCCCGCCCTCCTCTCCCGTCCCTTGCGCGGGGAGATAAAGGGCCGTGGGCCGCCGGGCCAGGCCCAGGACTGCCGCCGCCCCAGGAGCATCGCCGTCTTTGGCTCCTTGCTGTGGCTGCCTTGGCTCATGTTGAGACTGAGACGTGGACCTCCTTCCCCAAGTTGTTGGGGGAGTGGTAGCTCCTACGACTGTTCTCCAGTGGACATGGGGGTCTTGCTATGTTGGGTTTGCTGTAGTATAATTATATTTATTGCATTTTTATGATCTAATTATGTAGTGTAGGTTTTGTATTATGATATTATGCTTATCTGGATTGTTTTCCATTTTGAACTTGTTGTTTCTCTGTATTATCCTTTTATTGTTACTTTGTTGGATTATGTTGTTAGCCGCCTCGAGTTGGTCTCGGCTGAGGAAGGCGGGATATAAATTAAACTGATTGATTGATTGATTTTCCAGCACACACATGCATGTCCAGTTCTAGTAGGATAACTTCAAATGTTTTTAAGAGAACAGGTTTTTCAGTTAGCTAATAGTTAGCTGGGAGGGTAAGATTTGGAACATGGGCAAGTGATTCAGGTGTTACTTTGGATTGAACCCTGATCTACAAAAAACACTGCTAAAACACCAAACAGAAAGTTACCACCAGAAATAACATACTTGGGAAACTGGCTAGCTCAGACTGGGGTGCACACCCACAAACAATAAGAACAACAGCTTTGCCCCTGTGCTACTCCAACAGCAGAATGTGCTATTGCCATATGGTATACATCACCATGCACATGCTAAGTAAGTGGTTGTTGCTCTCAATGAATTATGCAGGATCACCTTACGTTTGCCTCAGAAATGCACAGGTACCCTGGTTTGGTTCATATTTACACATTGTTCAAAATTTAGTGACTCTGATCTTACCCTTAAGGTCTGGTTTCCTTACTGAGAAGGAGAGCTGAAAAATAGATGGAAGCCACTATCTCAGTTGTGGCAATTGTTTTTCATTGAATAATGAAGTTAAATGTGTCTCATGGTTCACATTTTAAAAAATTATTCTGTCAGGCTGTATAACTTCTATAATAAAGATTAGGAATAGAAGCTTAGATTATGTTCCAATAACAATGGGGTATTTTGTTGGTATAATTTTCTGGAATACATACAACTTAAAGTATCCTGCAGTCTCTGGTACAGTGGTGGCGAACCTATGGCATGCATGCCAGAGGTAGTATGCAGAGGCCTTTCTGTGGGCACGCGTACCATCATTGGCAAGCCCCGCACTGCTCAGCCTCACCAGCGCCAATGACAGCACTGCTTACCTACCCACCCCTTTCCCTCCAACAATGGGGAGGTGATAGGAGAGTCTGAAATCCCACCCAGGAGGCAGCTGCAGGGGTGAGGTGAGGCGAACAGACCTAGGAGGAGGAGGTGGCACACACCCACATGACATCACTGGAGACATGCCAGCAATGTCACATGGGTGCATAGGCATGAACAATGCCTGCCCACGTGCCTCCTCTTCCTTGGGCACTTGGTCTCTAAAAGATTTACCATCAATGCCCTAGTATATCTAGTATCACCACTTATATAATGAACTTGTGATGCTGAACATTTATATGTTGACTGAAATTCTGTTCTTTAGCACAGTATGTTGCAACTAGAGTAGCCCCAGTGAATCAGTGTTTGTTGTTCAGTCCCACAGTTGAGTCCAACCCTTTGCGACCCCATGGACCACAGCACGCCAGGTTCCTCTGTCATCCTGTATCAGTGTAGCGCTCCTTAAATTCAGCAGATTCAAAGTTCCTCCTGTAATTGGGATTTACTGTGCTAAGCAACAGATTTTAGCCATTGCATATACTGAGTTCAATTGGTAGCCCTGGCTAGAGTCTACTAATTGAATCAGTGTGATTTATCTAAGTGTTAACTTTCCATTTAGCCACTGATTTAATGAGTTTTCTCTAATTGGGACTAACAGTTGTGTTTAGGTCACAGTACAGTTTATACACAAAGGGTTGAAATCAGGATCTGCCTCCCACTGGCAGAAGTGTTCTGCTCATGAAAGCTCTATTTGATTTTTCCAGGAAAGTGCCTAAATCTGGCTCCAGCTTGTCTTTGTATCACTTACAGTCCAAAAATCTCCTAAAATAACAGTTTTGTTTGCTTTTCTTTCAATAATAGCCTCAATTATTGCCAGACAAAACTCAATTAAATAAGGTTTTATTAATTAACTACACTTCAGTGGAAAGAACGACAGTGAAAGCCCAGACTAACTTACTATTAGAAATTTGAATGACTCGTTTCAAGGAGATTACACTGAAATAATATATTTGTTTTTACACTCCTATGTATCTTTGTAATTATTTTCAAATGCAGCTAAACAGAGAAATTCTATAGTTTTTCAAGTCAGTCTTGACAAATTATACAACAACAAAGTCAAAATCCCACAGGTTTTGGTTTCATTCGCATTCCCTTCTGAGTGACCTCCAGAGCCACTTAAAGTCAGATACAAAATCCAACGTTTTTATTTTTAAAATTGCACAGAAAAGTAAACATATTACATTGGTGGCTGCTCAAAAATAAACAGACACCCACACAGCATTTTCATTTCTCAAGGTAAAATATTCACTTAATTAAATTTCTGGAAAACACACCATTGGCTAGCAAATGTTTTATTGTCCTCCATCAGCAGATCATTAAGAAGATTAACTTTAATTTTAGTCTCATACATATCTATTCTCAGAGTTCAGTAGTATTTACTTTCAGAAAATGACATGGGATCGAAGTCTTCTCCCCCCCCCCCAAAAAAGGGGGGGGGGAAGAAACATACTTTGGAATGATAATTTCTGAAAAATAACTTACTTTATTTCTCCTATTTCTTTTATGATAGTGTCTGGAGGCCGTAGCCGCTTACACCTTATTGACCTGAGTAGCTGTGTTAAACCTCTCAGCAAAAATCGTGAAGGAGGTTCTGGACTCTGTCTCTCTTTGTCTGCATTGGGCAATGTCATCCTTGCCCTCGTCAATGGCAGCAAACACATCCCATACAAGTAAGTGATTTTATTTATATTTGCAAAGGTAGTAATTGATGATGGGCAGAATAAACCTGTCTGGTTTGTATTAGAGTAGATGAAAGCTGCAGGACATCATTCCTATTTTGAGGCAATTTGTATAACTTGAGCAATTGCAAAAAAAAATGTGTAATGTTTCATAAGAATGCACTTATAATCAGCGCAAATGCGCACCTCCCCGTTTGCCTTTAGAGCTGTTACAATTGGAGTTTCCCACTCCGCGGAATCAACAGGAATAAGAATCCCCTGGCCCACCAATTTGTCCAGTTCCGCCTCTATTTTGTCCTTTAGTGCGAAGGGCACCCTGCGCGGTTTGAGTCTTATCGGGCGGACCTCCGGGTCTAGGTCGAAAGCTACAGGGGGTCCCTTGAATTTTCCAAGTCCTTTTTCAAAAACGGCGGGATGCGCATCGCACACCGCTTGTATTGGGTCCACCCCCACTGCATGTACTCCCCCTATAAACAGGCCCAGAGGCTGGAACCACTGTGTCCCTAGGAGGCTACAACTCCCCCCCTTGAGGACAACTAGGGGCAGCTCCGCAGAGTGTCTCTTAAACTCAACCCGAAATTTCCCGACCCCCAACACCGGAATGCTGTTCCCCTGTACATCTCGTAGCGTGGACCTCAATGTTTTAAGTTTGGGCCGCACGTGGGGGTCGATTTTCAAGAACTCTTTCTGGGGAATTATGGAATAGGAGGACCCCGAGTCAATTTCCATCCTGATAGGGGCCCCTTGTACTAGTACCTCAACGAAATAATGGGACTGTTCCGCGGACACACTGAGCACTGGGACGTCGTCCTCGCTGCTGTCCGAGACGCGGCCCACGCCGTCCTGCTTCCTCGTGGTCTGGACGCCATCTTTGGGCCTCGCTGAACGGTCCGGTCTGGTCGAACGGTCCGGTGACTGCCTCCGGCCCTCCTTCCGTTTTCTGCATGCCTTGGCGATGTGCCCCCGACGGCCGCAGGTGTAGCATTCGGCCTTTCTAAATGGGCACCTCGCACGCTCATGGGCCGCTCCGCAACCATCGCAGCGGCGCCCCCCCTTTCGGACCTTCTGGATCTCCTCGCCGTCGCTGCCTTCCGAAGACGACTTTGAGGCCCGTTGAGTTGCGTGCACCGATTTCTCCGCTTTACCGGCTCTGGGACGCCACTCACGCCACTGGTGCATCTCGTCCACTCCAGCATTCGTGGACTCTGCGGCCTCCGCGGCCTCGACGACCTCTGCCAGCGTTGGTGGCGGCTCCTTATTCATCAAGCTGCGCTGCACCTCCTTGTCTTTCAGGCCACACAGCACGCCGTCCCTGAGGGCCATTTCTAGGATGTTGCCCCATTTGCAGGGGGCGGCGGCTACCCTCATGGCGGCCACGAATGTCTCGACCGACTCGTCCGGCGCTTGGACTCGCCTCCAAAACGCGCTCCGAGCGGGAAACATCGCCCTCGAGGGTTGGAAGCGCTCCCGTAGCAGCTTCATGATGTCGTCCGCCTTAAATTCGCTCACTTTCTTCGGAGCGATGATGCCCACCAGCGTCCGCTTGGTCTCCATCCCAAGCATGCGGGTGAGGATGGCCCTCTTCCTCTCCTCATCGTCTTCCTTGACTTTGAGTTCCACCAGCGCCGCATGGAAGTCCATTTCAAACAACTCCCAGTCTTGCGGTTTGGTGATGTTGAACCCGCTCTGTGCCCTGGCTGCTCCTTGGGGATCCATCATCCCACCTTCGTCGCCAATTTAGTGTATGAAACTAAGACACAGGACACAGCCTTGGGCTGGGTTAACTCAGGTTTATTGCATCGTGGACAGAGGGAACATGAGGAAATGGCGGATCGATAGCTCTTTATATACAGTAGGGATACATTTGAACGTGGTGCCATGGTAGCCCATTGGCTACTGTCTGCGTGACGTCATTGTGGGTCACGCCCTTCTTGTCCAGGTGTAGGTGGTGGCGGGAAAGCTTCCCGCGCTGTTGCCTTTGATGAGTTCGGACCAAGAGAGCTTGGACGCTCGCTGCTGCCAGCTGGTGGTCATTAGCTCGCGTCCTATTACAGGGTTTATATGATACAGCTGAAGGTTACATTGTTGCTATAGGCAAGGTTACATTGGCTCAGATACATTGTAATTCATGTGGAAGGTAAAACCATTAGAACACAACACTTCTGCACACCAAAGCTGAAGTAGTAGTTCATTTCTTAACCTTATTTTTCCAGTGTTGAGATGGATTTAGCAAAGGCATGGACAATAACTGTTTGCCAGTTTCCTTGGAGTAAGAAGGAATTGCCTTCAAGTGATTTTGCATGGGAGTACATATTGCTTGCACCAATAGGGCGAGGTATAAATAAATTAAATAAATAAATAAAATAATTTTGAAGAGTGCTAATTGCGCCCCCCCATAATAATAATAATAATAATAATAATAATAATAATAATAATAATAATAATAATAATAATAATAATAATAATAATAATAATAATAATAATAATAATAATAATAATAATAATAATAATAATAATAATAATAATAATAATAATAGCAGTTTGTCTGAAATATGACATAAACATAAGTGGAACTGATATCACTGATAACCACATAGCTATTTTGGTGGACTGGGACTTTTGATTTGATTTTTTTTATTGGTATTTTTATTTTCAAAAGCTTCTGTTCATAATGGCTATGTACTACTGCCTTCAGTGTTTAAAGAAGAGCCTTTCTATGCTAGACACTGATTAAATTAGACATGTAGTGAACTATTGTTATGTGCTAGTAGATCACTTCCAACTTGTGACAGCCAGAATAGCATTTTCAGGGTATATTAGATGTTAATGGTGTGGTTTTACTAAAGCCACCCACTACCAAGTTTCTATGGATAAGCAGGGAATTCAGCTCAGGTCTTCTAAGTGTTTATCCAGCATTGATTTCTACTACACTGCACTGGCTGTCATATAGGGACATTGTCATAACAAACTTGTCATTATGTATATCAGAGAATAAGCAAAACAAAAACACTGTAGTACTTTAAAGAATAACTGTTATATTTCAATGTGAGCTTTCGTGGATCCAGTCCGCTTCATCAGACAGGAGAGTGAGACTTCATGGCATAAATTTATACACATCAGGTACAGAGGTACAGAATGATTGGTTAGCATAACAGATAAGTATACAAATCAATGTGGCTTCATACAATTGGTAATGGCAGACGATCTTTGATTGTTATTCAGATTAGCTGTAAATCTCATTATTTTTCAATTGCAAATGGTGGGAAGAGTGTGAAGATACTACAGTATTTCAATTGCAAATAGTGGGAAGAGTGGGAAGATACTACAGTATTTCAATTGCAAATGTGGGAAGAGTGGGAAAATACTATTTCTATTGAAAATATATTGTTATTATGTGGTATCAAGTTGCTTCTGACCCACGATAATTCGATAACCGATGTTCACGGAGCGGCTTATTATCACCGAATGACTTTCCGTTCCAGGGCAGAAATTTGAACACAGGTCTCCTGAGTTTTAGTCTGTTGTTCTGCAGTGGCAGGATTCAAATTTTTTTTACTACCTACTTTGTGGGCGTGGTATGGTGGGCTTGGCCAGGGGGAAAGCCCTGCATTGCACATGAATTAGGACTACTTTATTTCAAAACTTGGATGGGCAGGGACAGCCAGAATTTGCTACCAGTTCTGGCGAACTGGTGCGAACCTGCTGAATCCCACCACTGATTCTGTCCACAACACTTCCAGTAGCTGTCATGGCAAAATCAAATGTCATTAATTTCATTAAGTCCATTGTAACTTTGAAATTTGCTTGTTCTGTCTTCAGTTGGAACTATTCAGCATTATTTTAATTATATTTCCTTTCCTCCCTCCCTTTTTTATCATTCACTATCTCAGTGATGTTTCTGCAAAGGCAGTGTTATTGGTTATAGCTAAAGAGAAAAGTCTCCATTCCTGTTCCTGCAGCTTAAGCTGCTATTATATGAAATTAGTGTAATTAATCATGCCCTTGTAGGCAGTCCTTTAGCTTCATTAGTTTTGGATATTAGATGAATACAGACTGATCTAGTTTGGACTGGGAAGGTGACATTTTCTTTGGACAGATTTGGAGACCAGCTGATTTGACGTATATCTTAATATGATATTCCATTTGCAAATCATTGTTATTGGAAATCAAAGAACAGATACTATTTTCCCTTTTTCTGACAGAACTAACAATGTATCCTTTTCTGGAAAATGCGTAGAAATGTGTTTTGCTCCATAAAATTGTAAAAAAAGAAAATATTTGGATGAAATGATGACCATTCAGAGGCTGCAACTGGTCCAGAATGCGGCTGCCCATGTGGTGATGGGGTGCGGGCGTTATGCCTGTGCCTCACCACTGCTTCGGGAGCAGCACTGGTTGTCAGCATGCCTCTGGGTGCAATTCAAGGTGCTGGTGATGACCTTTAAAGCCCTACATGGTAGTGGGCCAGGTACTTAAGAGACCGCATCACCCTAAAAACATCTGTCCATCCCACTAGAGCAGACTGGAGGGGCTCTCTAAAGGTACCATCAGCTAGAGAGGCTTGTCTCTCTAGCACCAGAAGGAGGGCCTTTTCGGTGTCTGCTCCAGCCCTATGGAACCTCTTGCCAAATGAGTTGCGTCTCCAAACGGAGCTGTTACCCTTCAGGAAAGAACTAAAAATCTGGCTGGCAAAGCACGTGTGGGGCACTGGTGACATGGTGACTCCCCCCTGCTGGCTTATATAGTGAAGGTCGTTCTCATTTCTTTCCTCTCTTTTAGCTGCAATCTTTCAATTGATGGGGTGGTGGTGGGTAATCTTTGTAGGGTTTTTAAGTTTTAAGATTATAATGATTAATATTGATGTTGTGAGCCGCCCAGAGTGGCTTGCTGAGTTGGGCGGCGATACAAATTTGATGAAATAAGTAAATAAATAAATAAATGAAATAGATTGACTCAATGAAAGAAGCCACAACCTTTAGTTTGTGAGACCTGATCAAGACTATCAATGACAAGACCTGTTGAAAGATATTAAATAGGTTGAAAACAACAACAAATCAAAATTGACTTGACATTTTGTGTAAAATGAAGGAGGAGATTGAATCTAGTTTGAAATGGGATCTCAATGTTCAAGCTGAGGAATTTCAAATTTCGGACATTCCAAATCAAGTTATCAATGTGCTTACAGGAGCTCCCTCAGTTATTTAAATGAATGAGAATATTTGCAAGCAGAAAGCCCTGGATATCAACTCTCTCTCTCTCTCTCTATATATATATATATTTATTTATATATATATAATATATATATATAATATATATATTATATATATTATATATATATATATATATATATATATATATATATATATATATATATATATATATATATATATATATATATATATATATATATATATATATATATATATATATATATATATATATTTATATTATATATATATTATTTATATATTATTTATATATATATAAAAAGTAATTAGCATGCTGGGTACTAATTTTAACAACCTCAGAAGGATAGAAGGCTGAGTCAACCTTGCATTTCATCAGGATTGAACTCACAATGTCAGCAGTTTTGGCTGCAGTACAGCAGTTTAACCTCTGTGCCACCAAGACAATATAATTTTTTACATTAAAACTTATTTCTGCATGATTTTTATTAGGCTTGGTATTTGTTTCTTAAATAGGAAGCTCTCTAAAACTCTCCACAGCCTTCTAGAGAAGATGAAAGAATGGCAGTCAGTCGTATAGCTAGGCTTTACAGGATTTGCATAAAGTCACAGTGAGAAGATTTTTACTAAGATGCATCCAGCAATGGTTGCCAGTGCTTTGTTTCTCTAAATGCTTTGTATTATCTCTGCCTGATTTCTAAGATGAATGTTTCTCTTCAGCTCACAAACGAATACTCATTTGCACACATTCCAGATACTAGTTTGTACAACTCAGTGCTAAAAAAAATGATGCTGGTTGCTAGGCAGCAGTACTGATAATTCATGGTAATGCTGTTTTGGAAATAATCATTTTATACAGTATGGTGAGTATTAGAAAGTAAAATATGTGTGTAGAAAAGCGTAAGTACTCATTAAATCCCTGCTAAATCATACCTATTTAGTTATTTTACAGCCTAAATCTTCTTTATAGGAATGCATCTGAGTCCTGCAATTTTCTAGGACTTTGGGGTTTCTAGTACTCTCTAATGATATCACTCCATTAATAGCATTTGAGAATCCCACTGCAAGTTTGTTGTTGTTCAGTTGCATAGTTGAATCCGACCCTTTGTGACCCCATGGACCATTGCATGCCAGCTACTGCAAGTAGCTATAGAAAAACCATAAGAACATTTCCTGTAGAAATTTCTGATTTCTTATGGTCATTAGGATCATTCCTTATAAGTCAGTTGTCAAGCATATGTGAAGGTCAAAACATAACATTCATAAGTCTTGTTACATTATGATAATTAGAGCTGTTGAGAGTTCTTTTTAATTTAAAAAACCTACTGGATCTTAGGTATTTCTGTAAAATCCCATACTACCATTAGATACTTTAGGCTAACTGTATATAACCAACACAAAACTTTGCAATTAGCATCTAAAGTGACCCAGGTAAATTAATAAGCTCTTTTTTTGATAGTCATAGGATGTTAATGCTTTTCCAAAATGTGGTTTGTCTTCGTAAAATGGGAATTGTTACCATGGCAGATGTGAGTAGACACCAGAAGAGTATGGAATAGCAGTCACTTATTTAGTGGCGATTGCAGTAATCACTTGTAAAGTCAAGGGGTGCAAAAGAAGAGGCAATCGCTTCTGAGTAGCAGCTGAAGGACCGTCTCCTTAACTGGTTGGTTCAAAGGCAGATATGATAGTGGAGCCAACTACCTCAAAAGGTGGTGAGCGCTCCAACACTGGAAGCATTCAATTGGTCAACCATCTGTCATATCTGCTTTGATTGGGATTTCTGTAATGAGCAGGGGGCAGGACTTTTGATGACCTAAGATAAAAAGTAACCACTGGGCTGGAAAGGCAAAGATCTCAAAAGCTATAGTCCAGTTGCCCTCCTATTCCACTCTGATCGGGGGGGGGGGGGGTCAGTTCCCCTCAACCAAGCACTTCATTAAGAGAAATGAAGTACAAGACATCTTGTCTAGGAAACTTCACTTCCTTTCTAACAATGCTGTTTCTTTAAAAAAAAAAAAAAAAGGGTTGTCTCCAGCATTGCAACAATGGTATGCTAGGGTACCTAAGAGAGAGAGAGAGAAATTGCTAATCAGCATTTCTTTGCAGCTTGTTAAGGAAGATCTGCTGTAGCCTTGTCTCTTGCAAATCTGTATCTCTACAGCAGAAGCTACCTTAAAAAGCTTTAAACAAGGGCTGATTGTCAATTTCCTCTTCTCTTTCTCTGCTGACTTCTGTGTAGACAGCTAAAGCAAATTCACTTGAGGAATCCTGAATTCCTGAGTGCAGGTCCATGTAGATTTTCCCTGCTGTATTTGTATGTTTATCCTTACTTCAAATAGATATGGATAAGATTTTACAGTATTATCTTTAAGGCCTATGATTTCAGTGGGAGCTCAATGTACACTGAGTTATCTTTGGTGTTTTTAGACAGATCAGGTATATTATATAGATACTATAACAGGCAAATAATACTAGATTGCAGTGCAGAATTACAAAATGGTGATTAACATCTGTTACACTGCAATTCATGCCAGTTTTATCTATTTATTTTTCTGATTTATATTGCCGCCGAACTCTAAAGACTCTGGGCAGCTCACAGAAAATAAAACCAATCACATTTTAAAAATTTAGTGTAAGGGACCAAAGACAACGAAACAGCCGAAGGGTTGGCTTAACACAGGTTTATTGCATGATGATCCGGAGGAACATGTGGTAATGGCGGATGAGTAGCTCAATATATACAGCTGACTATACATTTGAATGTGGCTCGTCGACAGACTATTGGTTGCTGCCTGCGTGACGTCATAGAAGGTCACGCCCTTCTTGACCAGGTGAAGAGGTGGCGGGGAATCTTCCCGCGCTGCTGAACCAGGTGAATCTGAGCCATGAGAGCTGGACGCTCGCTACTGCCCTCTGGTGGTCACTAGCTCGCGTCCCCTTATCAGGTTTACATTGATACAGCTGATGGTTATAATGTTGCACACAGAAAGGTTACATTGATAACACATGGCAAGGGTACATTGTTAATGGCACAGCTTTACAGAACACAACATCCCTCCCCCCTAGGATGAGACGAAGTGTCTCAGCCAAGATGGCTTGTTGCATGTGCGTTTGGGCCGTGACGAGGGCTGCCCCCCCCGGGGGCATTATTGCTTCTTTGTTCCCTGGTCCCTTGTCCTGAAATGGGAGAGGGAGACTTGTTAGTGGCTTGCCGCTGTCTGGCGGCCTTAGGGGAAGGGAAGAACTCCATTGTGGGCAGACCGGGGGCAGTCGGGACTAACGAAAAACCCCTCTTCTCGCTTGGATGGGTGGGGGACCACTCCGAAAAAACCCCCCGGTTCTGGAAACCAAAATCTAACTTAGTAGGGGTACCCGCATTCGTGGGGACCTTCTGCGAGATATGTATGGGGTCGGGTTCCTCCTCCTCGGAAAGATCCCCCAGGGTATCTACGAGGATATCCTCCTCCCCCCTTGGTGGGGGCCCGCGGTCCCCCTTCCCTCCCCCTTGGGCTGAACGGGTGGGGGAGAACCCTAACGCTGACTTATTCTCTGCTTTGTCTGCGTCCTGCTCAACGGAGACCCTGCGTCGGAGCTGGTCCGCGTGCCGCCTCCACAGGAGCCCTGTGCTGGTTTCCACGCCGTACGACACGGGGCCGGTTTGCTCCACAACTACGCCCGGTACCCAGGCCGGGCCCGTGCTGGCGTAATTCCTGCAATGCACGGGGGCGCCTACACTGAAACTCTTCGTGGCCTCTAGCCCGATGTTCCTTCCTTTGTCCTCTACCCTCGTGGGGTCTAGCCTAGTAAGGATGGTGGTCAGTTTCCTGCGCATTAAGAGCTCTGCGGGGGAGTATCCTGACGCCAACGGGGTTACCCTGTACCCTAGCAGAAACTGACACACTTGTAGGTTCAGATCCCCTGGGCCCATGCGCCGCAACGCGTCCTTCGTGGTGCGGACGAGGCGCTCTACTTGGCCATTGGTGGCCGGGTGAAACGGGGCGGAGGTGATGTGCCAAACGGCGTTAATCTCCATGAATGCCCTAAACTCGGAGGACGTAAAACAACTAGCGTTGTCGCTAATTAATGTGTCGGGTATGCCGAACGTGGAAAAGAGCCTCCGCAAATGCCTAATGGTCTGGGCCGAGGAGGTGCTCGTGACCGGGATAACCTCCAACCATTTGGAGAAGGCGTCCACTACAAGAAGGAACAGGGTGCCCCTGAACGGGCCCGCGAAATCAACGTGCACCCGGGACCACGGCCCCTTAGCCGCGTCCCACTCCCTGTGGGGAAGGCGGGCCTCCTCTGGTCTGGAGCATTGGCAACTTTCACAAGTGCCGACCATGTGCTCGATGTCGGCGTCCAACTGGGGCCACCAGAAGTAGCTCCGGGCCAGCGCTTTGGAACGCAACGATGCCGGGGTGGCTGACGTGCAGCAGTTTGAGCACCCGCGGCCGAAGGGAAGTGGGAATCACCACCCGCTGCCCCCACAAGAGGCACCCCCTCTCTAGGGACAGTTCTAGCTTTTTTCTGAAAAATGGAGCGAACTCCTCCGCTGGGGAGGATGCCGGCCACCCTTTCTGCACCCAGGAGCTTACTGCCGCTAACGTCTTGTCCTTCTCTGTCGCTTTGGCAATGTCGGCGGGCATGACGGGGGGCGAATCCAGCACCTCTATCATGAGGGAAAGGAGAGAAAACACTCCCAGAAGAAAGATAAACGTGTAATGAGTTCCGTTTATTTCTTGAAATTCCTGTGTCTCTTATTTGATTCATAAGCAGAACATGGTTCAAATAAACTGTAATAATGGTGGAATTTCAATATATATATAGTCTGGAAAAGTCTCTTGCGTCTTCAAATAATATAAGACTAATAAACTGCGTCTTTAAACCAATGTAGACTACGGAATGGCGATGTCCTTCCGGTAGTTGGACATTTCGTTGCACTTTATCAAGCGTCTACAATATAAAATATGTACAATATAATACGATGCAGCACAATTCAATACAAGGGTTATACATAAAGTTAAATGATATTAGCATGTGAGAGCTATAGTGACTAATTTAACCATACAATATAAATGCAGGACAAAGTGGGGCATCTCATGCAAAAATTCACTACGTGTCTATTCAAAAATATCTGTTGCAATTAAATCATGAATCAGTAGTCATTATAAATGGTGCATGTACATCTAGGTCTGCGACAGAGCAATTACAAAGCATCTAAAAAACCTTATAAAGAATGGAAGAAATACATACCAAAATGTATATATGTATATATTTATGTAAGTATCGCGCGTCCTGCACCTCCTGAAGTCTTGTGTTGTGTGCTCGCGTTAACTAACAGTAACCTACTATTCTTTAAATATTCTTATTCTTGCCCACTCATCTGTGATGACTCAGTAGATTTTCTAGCCCCATGTGGAAAGAATATAGATCCAGGTGCTTATCTGAAACTGTTGTGCTGGTTGTTAAAGGGACCTGTCCCTGAGCTAGGAATTATACCTAGCTAACTCTAGCATATGATAATGAAATGTTCATAAAAATGAAGATGGTTCCCAATCTGTGTTCAAGCCGTGTGGTGTTAACGTGTTGAACCGATGAATGTAAAAGGCTTCTCTTTGTAATAGAACCTTTTCCATATTGAGAATATGATATTTGTTGACATTAACAGTTTCTAGCACAATAATCTTGAGGTCTCCTGGTTTGTGTTGTTTGTTAAGAAAGTGATTTACCAGAGGAGCAGTGATGTTCCGGTTTCTAATCCGTGAGAGGTGTTCCCCTAAGCGTATTTTCAAAGAACGACTCGATTGTCCCACATAGCCTAACTGACAAGGGCATATTGCCATGTATACAATATTTTTTGAATTGCAATTAGAAAATGAGGTGAGCTCCAATGTGAAGCTGCTGGAAGGCAATTTGACCGTGTTTGCACATATCATGTGAGTACAGTATATACAATGTCCGCAAATGTGGTGCCCTGCAGGGAGGGACAAGCGCTTTTGCTTTTGAGTGGAAATGTCTGCTCTCGAAAGGAGATTGGCTAACGTCCGAGTTTTTCTGAATCCCACCAGTGGTTTTTGTTGGCATCCCGGTATCGTGTCCAATATGTGCCAGTGCCTGTTGATAATGCGTTTAATTTGATTTGCTAGCGGGGTGTAGTCCAGAGACCAAACCAATCTATGCTGAGATGTTATTTGTTCCGTTCGTCTTTCGAGAAGAGAGCTTCTTGTGCGTAAATCCGCTTTCGTTTGTGCGTGTGCAATGATGTGTTTCGGATATCCTCTCGTACTAAGTGTTTGCGCAATGTCTTTGGCTGCAATTCTGTAGTCGTGTTCTTTTGAGGAATTCCTTTTGGCTCTGAGGAGTAAGCTATACGGTATGTTACTTTTCAAATGATGTGGGTGATAAGAGCTATATTGAAGGTAAGCGAAACGGTCTGTAGGTTTGTGGTACAGTTTTGTTTTTATCTGATTCGCTTCAATATATACAGTCAGATCCAAAAAAGCCAAAGATGTTCGGTTCGTGGTATGCGTGAATTTGATATTATTATGAAGACTGTTCATCCAAATGCAGAAATTATCTATGGAGGTGTAGTCCTGAAAAATGAAAAATAAATCATCTATATATCTCTTATAACTGATGATGTTGTTGAAAAAAGGATTGGTCCGTGGGTCCAGAATAAAAGTGTTATCGAAGCTGCACATAAAAATGTTGGCAATTGATGGGGCAAAATTAGAACCCATGGAGACCCCCTGTGTTTGAAGAAAGAAAGAGTTGTCAAACCTGAAGAAATTGTGTTCGAAGCAGGTGTCCAAGAGGTCTAGTAGAAAATGTGCAGGTGGCTGATTGATGGAGCGTGTTTCTAAAGCGTGGGCAACAAGAGTACGCGCTTCTCCCAGTGGGATGTTGGTGTAAAGTGAGGTGATGTCCATAGTAAGTAATACTGCTCCATTTGGCACCTGAAAGTTTTCCATCATTTGGATGAAGTGCGTGGAATCCTTTACATAAGATGCAGAGTTGCTAGCAAACTGATGGATATGAAAATCAATATAGGTGGCCACTGGTACTAGAAGAGATTGATTCGCTGAAATGATAGGTCTACAAGGGATGACGGTGTCAGAAGTCCGAATTTTGTGTACTTTTGGTAGAAGATAAAACATAGGAACTCTTGGATATTTGTTAAGTAAAAACCGGAAGGTGTTATTGGTAATATAGTCTTGTGCCAATCCTTCTTGTAGTACTGTCTTAAGAATGTTCATAGTGTGGGTAGTGGGATCATGGTCTAGCTTCCGATAGCATTCTATATTAGACAATTGTGTCCATGCTGCCTTGAGGTAATCTTCTTTGTCAAGTAATACAATTCCCCCTCCTTTATCTGCTGCCTTAATCACGATATTGGGATCCGAACCTAAGTTTTTTAGTAACGTCATGTCCTCTTTGGTTAAATTGAAGTGCCTGTTAGACCGTGTTTCAGCAATGGCGATGTCCCGGGTAACTATCCTTTTAAATACCTCGATAGCTGGGTGTTCAATATTAGGCGTGAATGTAGAGCGTGGAGTGAATTGTCTCAATGTAACTGAAGATTCTGAGGGTTCTTTGAAAAACGCTTTGAGCTTGAGTAGTCTGATGAGTTTGAAGATGTCTATCTTGGTTTTGAACGGGCAATACCGGGGCGTGGGGACAAACCCCAATCCCAAGTTAAGAAGCTCTGTTTCCCTAGTGGTTAAATTCCTGCTAGACAAATTGAACACCAGTGAGAAGGTTATTTTTTCTTTGTGCGTCTTCGTGTTCTTTGTTCTAAAAAATCCCTCCTATTGTCAATATGTGGTGCGCTCGCCAAGGCAGGTTTGGGTCTGTACCGGTTGGTGCGAAAATTGTAAGGGTCTCTAGCTCGCTCGTCGGTGGAAGACTCCGCTGCGTCAGAATCAGTGGTCTCATAATCTGTGGATTCGACAGGCTGTCTCCAGGTGACCTGTTTCTGGACGCTGCGTCTGGTAAATTGCCAACGATAAATTCTTTCTGTCTGATAATCATTCCTGTCCCTATTTAACTTCTTGTTCTTAAATGCCAGGAGTTCATCCTTGAAAGATTTGAGTTTATTTTCCATATCGGTGAAATCATCTATGGAACTCCCAGCGACCGGAGCCACCAAGAGTTTTTTTAGATCAGCAATGTCCTTATCCAATGTTGCTATTTCTTGGTGGCATTGATCTATTATCAGCAGTATCAGGTCAAAGGAGCATCTGTCCAAAATCGAGGTCCATTTGTCAAGAAATTCCTTTTTATTGGCAAATAATGTAGGGCCCTTTGTCATACGCAGTCCTCTGGGTATAATGGAAGCTTTGTAATACTCTAATAGAAATGAGGAATGTAAATCCAACCGGATTCTTTTCTTTTCCAAATATTCTAATTTATTTATCTCCTCATTTGTAATATCAGTGTCAAGATGTAGGGGCGTAGCTTGATTTAATATCCTATCTCTGTCAGCGACCGAGAATGTAAATCCTTTGTCCGTCATGCCGTTGGAGTAGAAAGGTGCGGTAGGTCGGCTGGGGTGTAACAAAAGCGAAAGGAGAGAAAACACTCCCAGAAGAAAGATAAACGTGTAATGAGTTCCGTTTATTTCTTGAAATTCCTGTGTCTCTTATTTGATTCATAAGCAGAACATGGTTCAAATAAACTGTAATAAGGCAGCATGGACACAATTGTCTAATATAGAATGCTATCGGAAGCTAGACCATGATCCCACTACCCACACTATGAACATTCTTAAGACAGTACTACAAGAAGGATTGGCACAAGACTATATTACCAATAACACCTTCCGGTTTTTACTTAACAAATATCCAAGAGTTCCTATGTTTTATCTTCTACCAAAAGTACACAAAATTCGGACTTCTGACACCGTCATCCCTTGTAGACCTATCATTTCAGCGAATCAATCTCTTCTAGAACCAGTGGCCACCTATATTGATTTTCATATCCATCAGTTTGCTAGCAACTCTGCATCTTATGTAAAGGATTCCACGCACTTCATCCAAATGATGGAAAACTTTCAGGTGCCAAATGGAGCAGTATTACTTACTATGGACATCACCTCACTTTACACCAACATCCCACTGGGAGAAGCGCGTACTCTTGTTGCCCACGCTTTAGAAACACGCTCCATCAATCAGCCACCTGCACATTTTCTACTAGACCTCTTGGACACCTGCTTCGAACACAATTTCTTCAGGTTTGACAACTCTTTCTTTCTTCAAACACAGGGGGTCTCCATGGGTTCTAATTTTGCCCCATCAATTGCCAACATTTTTATGTGCAGCTTCGATAACACTTTTATTCTGGACCCACGGACCAATCCTTTTTTCAACAACATCATCAGTTATAAGAGATATATAGATGATTTATTTTTCATTTTTCAGGACTACACCTCCATAGATAATTTCTGCATTTGGATGAACAGTCTTCATAATAATATCAAATTCACGCATACCACGAACCGAACATCTTTGGCTTTTTTGGATCTGACTGTATATATTGAAGCGAATCAGATAAAAACAAAACTGTACCACAAACCTACAGACCGTTTCGCTTACCTTCAATATAGCTCTTATCACCCACATCATTTGAAAAGTAACATACCGTATAGCTTACTCCTCAGAGCCAAAAGGAATTCCTCAAAAGAACACGACTACAGAATTGCAGCCAAAGACATTGCGCAAACACTTAGTACGAGAGGATATCCGAAACACATCATTGCACACGCACAAACGAAAGCGGATTTACGCACAAGAAGCTCTCTTCTCGAAAGACGAACGGAACAAATAACATCTCAGCATAGATTGGTTTGGTCTCTGGACTACACCCCGCTAGCAAATCAAATTAAACGCATTATCAACAGGCACTGGCACATATTGGACACGATACCGGGATGCCAACAAAAACCACTGGTGGGATTCAGAAAAACTCGGACGTTAGCCAATCTCCTTTCGAGAGCAGACATTTCCACTCAAAAGCAAAAGCGCTTGTCCCTCCCTGCAGGGCACCACATTTGCGGACATTGTATATACTGTACTCACATGATATGTGCAAACACGGTCAAATTGCCTTCCAGCAGCTTCACATTGGAGCTCACCTCATTTTCTAATTGCAATTCAAAAAATATTGTATACATGGCAATATGCCCTTGTCAGTTAGGCTATGTGGGACAATCGAGTCGTTCTTTGAAAATACGCTTAGGGGAACACCTCTCACGGATTTGAAACCGGAACATCACTGCTCCTCTGGTAAATCACTTTCTTAACAAACAACACAAACCAGGAGACCTCAAGATTATTGTGCTAGAAACTGTTAATGTCAACAAATATCATATTCTCAATATGGAAAAGGTTCTATTACAAAGAGAAGCCTTTTACATTCATCGGTTCAACACGTTAACACCACACGGCTTGAACACAGATTGGGAACCATCTTCATTTTTATGAACATTTCATTATCATATGCTAGAGTTAGCTAGGTATAATTCCTAGCTCAGGGACAGGTCCCTTTAACAACCAGCACAACAGTTTCAGATAAGCACCTGGATCTATATTCTTTCCACATGGGGCTAGAAAATCTACTGAGTCATCACAGATGAGTGGGCAAGAATAAGAATATTTAAAGAATAGTAGGTTACTGTTAGTTAACGCGAGCACACAACACAAGACTTCAGGAGGTGCAGGACGCGCGATACTTACATAAATATATACATATATACATTTTGGTATGTATTTCTTCCATTCTTTATAAGGTTTTTTAGATGCTTTGTAATTGCTCTGTCGCAGACCTAGATGTACATGCACCATTTATAATGACTACTGATTCATGATTTAATTGCAACAGATATTTTTGAATAGACACGTAGTGAATTTTTGCATGAGATGCCCCACTTTGTCCTGCATTTATATTGTATGGTTAAATTAGTCACTATAGCTCTCACATGCTAATATCATTTAACTTTATGTATAACCCTTGTATTGAATTGTGCTGCATCGTATTATATTGTACATATTTTATATTGTAGACGCTTGATATAGTGCAACGAAATGTCCAACTACCGGAAGGACATCGCCATTCCGTAGTCTACATTGGTTTAAAGACGCAGTTTATTAGTCTTATATTATTTGAAGACGCAAGAGACTTTTCCAGACTATATATATATTGAAATTCCACCATTATTACAGTTTATTTGAACCATGTTCTGCTTATGAATCAAATAAGAGACACAGGAATTTCAAGAAATAAACGGAACTCATTACACGTTTATCTTTCTTCTGGGAGTGTTTTCTCTCCTTTCGCTTTTGTTACACCCCAGCCGACCTACCGCACCCCTCTATCATGAGGACCTGATGGTCCCGCTCTCCCTTGCTCACCTGGCTGGGCGTTAGGGGGAGGGGAGACCTTGATAGAGCGTCCGCATGGCTGATCTCTTTCCCGGGCCGGTAGACCAACGCGTGCTGATACGCGTTGAGAAAAATGGCCCACTTAAGCATCCTCGGGGACAGGATCTGTGGGGTGGGCTTATCTGTGGTAAAGATGCCTAGCAGGGGCTTGTGGTCCGTCACAATGGTGAAGGGGCGGCCATACAGAAAATCGTGAAATTTTTTCGTCCCCGCGACTATTGCTAGTGCCTCCCTGTCTGTCTGTGTGTAGTTTCTCTCCGCTTGGGACAGGGACCTGGAGTAAAATGCTATCGGGCCCTCCCTTCCGTTCTCCAACACGTGGCACAGCACCGCCCCCACCCCCACTGGAGATGCATCACAGGTCAGAACTACTGGGCGTTTGGGGTTGAAATGGGTCAGTATGGCATCGGATGCTAGGAGGCTTTTTAGCTCGCTAAATGCCCTCTCTTGGTCATCGCCCCACTTCCATGCCTGGTCTTTCTTTAGCAGTTTGTGTAGCGGTTCAGCCACCGCTGCCTTTCGGGGGAGGAAGGAGTGGTAAAAGTTGAGCAGCCCTAGGAACGACTGCAACTCGGGCTTGGAGGTGGGGCGGGGGGCTTTCTTAATGGCTGCCACCTTGGACTTGGATGGTTTTATTCCCTCAGGAGTCACACAAAACCCTAGGAACTCAACCTCGGTTGCGAAGAAGACGCATTTGTCCTTTCGCAGTCTCAGCCCCGCCTTTTCGAATATTGTCAGGACCTTCCCCAACCTCTTGGCCAATTCAGCCCGACTCCCCCCCGTTATTAACACGTCATCAAAATAAGGCAACACCCCCTCTAGTCCCTTCAGGAGGCGTTCCACGAGTGACTGGAAAATTCCTGGCGCCGAATTCACGCCGAATTGGAGGCGCGTCACCTGGAACGCCCCCTTATGGGTGACTATGGTCTGCATGGCAGCTGCGGCAGGGGACACCGTAAGCTGCTGGTAGGCCTGTGCTAAGTCGAGCTTAGCGAAACACTTCCCCCCGTGTAACCTGGCCAGCAGATGGCTGACTACCGGCACCGGATATGCATTCGGGCGGATCGCCTTGTTGATGGTGCACTTGTAGTCGGCGCATATGCGGACCTCCCCATTGGCTTTTAGTGCGGTTACAATTGGAGTTTCCCACTCCGCAGAATCAACAGGCACAAGAATTCCCTGACCCACCAATTTGTCCAGTTCCGCCTCTATCTTGTCCTTGAGTGCGAATGGCACCCGGCGTGGTTTGAGGCGAATTGGGTGGACCTCCGGGTCCAGGTCGAAAGTCACTGGGGGCCCCTTAAATTTCCCCAGTCCCTTCTTGAAGACTTCGGGGTGCGCCTCGCACACCTCCTGGATCGGGTCAGACCCAACGGCGTGCATCCCAACGGCGTGCACCCCCCCAATAAACAAACCCAGGGGCTGGAACCATTGAGTCCCGAGGAGGCTGCAATCTCCCCCTTTGAGCACGACTAGGGGAAGGGATGCGGCGTGTTTCTTGAATTGGACCTGAAATTCTCCAACCCCCAACACTGGAATGCTGTTCCCTTGCACGTCCCGTAGTGTGGACCTCAACGCTTTGAGCTTGGGTCGCTTGTGGGGGGCAATTCCCAAAAACTCCCTCTGGGAAATGATAGAATATGAGGACCCCGAGTCAATTTCCATCCTAATGGGAACCCCTTGGACTAGTACCTCAACAAAGTAGCGGGGGTGTCCTGTAGACACGCTGAACACTGGGGCGTCGTCCTCGCTGCCGTCGGAGATGCGGCCCATGCCGTCCTGCTTCCGCGTGGCCTGGGCGCCGTCCTTGGGTCTCGTTGAGCGGTCTTGCCCCGCGGAACGGTCTGCTGAGCTCCGCCGGGTCTCGCGCTTCTTCCTGCACACCTTGGCGATGTGCCCGCGGCGGCCACAGTTGTGGCACTCGGCGTTCCGGAAGGGGCACTTTACGCGGTCGTGGGCCGCTCCACAGCCGTCGCATCGCCGGCTCTCCTTCCGGACCCTCCGGACGTCCTCGTCGTCGCTGCTCTCTGTGGACGACCTCGAAGTTCGCCGGGCCGCCTGTACCGGAGCCTCTGCCTTGCTCGACTTCAGCCGCCAGTCCTGGAGTTCTTGGACCCCGGCCTTTGTCGCTTCTGCGGCCTGGGCCGCTCTGACGACCTCCTGCAACGTGGGAGGCGGCTCTTGGTTCATTAATGTGCGCTGGGTCTCGGCGTTGTTCAGGCCGCACAGCACACAGTCCCGGAGGGTGATTTCGGCATTCTCCCATTTGCACGGGCCGGCCGCCAGCCGCAGGGCCGCCACGAATGCGGCGACCGTCTCCCCGGGCGCTTGGACTCGCCTCCAAAACGCACTCCGAGCGGGAAACATCGCCGTGGCGGGCCGGACGTGCTCACGCAGCATCTGCATGAGTTCGTTGGCCTTGAATTCGCTCACCCTCCTCGGTGCAATCAGGTCCACCAAGGTCCTCTTGGTTTCTTGTCCGAGCATCCTGGTGAAGATGGCCCTTTTCTTTGCCTCTTCCGTGACTTCGGACTCAATCAGTGCTGCCTGGAAGTCCATCTCGAAGATCTCTCAGTCGCCCGGTTTCCTGATTTCGAAACCGGCGCATGTCTTGGTCCCGTGGGCTGCCATAATCCCACCTTCGTCGCCAATTTAGTGTAAGGGACCAAAGACAACGAAACAGCCGAAGGGTTGGCTTAACACAGGTTTATTGCATGATGATCCGGAGGAACATGTGGTAATGGCGGATGAGTAGCTCAATATATACAGCTGACTATACATTTGAATGTGGCTCGTCGACAGACTATTGGTTGCTGCCTGCGTGACGTCATAGAACGTCACGCCCTTCTTGACCAGGTGAAGAGGTGGCGGGGAATCTTCCCGCGCTGCTGAACCAGGTGAATCTGAGCCATGAGAGCTGGACGCTCGCTACTGCCCTCTGGTGGTCACTAGCTCGTGTCCCCTTATCAGGTTTACATTGATACAGCTGATGGTTATAATGTTGCACACAGAAAGGTTACATTGATAACACATGGCAAGGGTACATTGTTAATGGCACAGCTTTACAGAACACAACAAAAAACCAATATAAATCCCATTAAAACTGCCACCAAAAATTACTCCGACCCCTACAGATTAAAAGAGATTAAAAGAGGGAGAGAGTGTTCTTACTAAATCAGCCAGCAGACAGGGGTCACCACATACTGGTAACCAGTGCAGCTCCCAAATCAGTGGTGAGGCACGGGCATACCGTCCGCACCCCATCACCACACGGGCAGTCACATTCTGGAACAATTGCAGCCTCCAAATGGTCATCAAGAGCAGCCCCATGTAGATTGCATTGCAATAGTCAAGTCTGGAGGTGACCAGAGCGTGCGTGACCATGAGCAAGGAGTCCCTATCTAGGAGTGGTTGTAACTGGCGTATAACACAAAGTTGTGCAAAAGCCCTCCTGGCCAGGACTGCCACCTGCTCAACGAGCAGGAGTCGCGAGTCCAGGAGGACCCCCAGATTACGCACTGGGTTTGTTTGGGGCAAAATAGTCCCATCCAGAACCAATGATGGTAGCTCCCAAGATAATGCGCAGGGCCCGACCCATAGGAGGGAAGGATAATGGGCTGATAAGGATTGAACACACATCTGATAATAATTTATATGTGAGCCATTACTGTGTTCTTATTGCTCAAACATGACCTGATTGGAACTCAATTAGACATTCATATCAGTTGTGCATGCAAATGAGTTTGGTCCTAATGCAGTAAAATGGTCTCATGAGCATTAATCATTTCAGTCAGAGAAATTTGGCCACACATTTCCCATGTTTTGTAGCTAATTGAAGCTCAACTGAATAATAACAGAATTTCTCCTTTGCAAAAGGACACAGTAATTTCAGCTAATATTTGTTCTAGCAAGTCATGTTCATGAACAATTGGAATGTGATGAGCTTCATCAGTCTGTTGACATCTTGGAAAAACTCATTTTGTAAAAATAAGATGTTCTCTCTTCCTCTCAGGTTTCTAGTTCTTTTTTCTCCCCCCCTCTCTTTTTATATTCTAAAAATGGGTTTCTGTAGGGGAAAAACACTTAGCAAAAAAAATCATTGTACGATGCATCTCACGGGGAAAATCGCTATACGAAGCATGCATCATATAGCAATTGTTTCGCACAACAACGAGCCCTGTGGAACGGATTAAAATAGTTGTATGAGATTCCACTGTTCCTGTATCTGGCTTCCTGTTTTTGGATTGTAAAAGGATGTAGTCTGCTGTTAATTTCCCCAGAGAACATCTAAGTATACCAGCCTGGCTTAAACAATGTGGCACGAATCCCCCTGCCTGATGAAATGATTTTTGAATCACCAAAGCTTGCAATGTTTGATTTTTTAAGTGATCCTAGAAAATGTATCGCCTTCCTCCTTATCCTACATTTATTTGATTTTACATATGGATCACACAACTTGTCTTTGCTTATCTTTCCAGTATGTTTCATGGCATTGTGTGACTCTAATTACTGTATTCTTACTGTCAGTTCTCACTTCAGCTCTGATTCTGGACTCCTGAATCCATATTCCCATAATTGCTATTTGCCCATATAGAGATGGGGAATGTCCCAGAGTGTATTCTAGGAACCATCATCTAAAAAAGTACCGTATTTTCCGGCGTATAAGACGATTGGGCGTATAAGACGACCACCAACTTTTCCAGTTAAAATATAGAGTTTGGAATATACTTGTCAGCTGCAGTTAAGTACCTGTCCTATAAGACGACCCCCGACTTTGGCACAGATTTTTCGGGGTTAAAAAGTAGTGTTATACGCCAGAAAATACAGTAATTTTCCCCACATTAGCAATTTAAAATACCATCAAATGGGCTATTTGAGCAAGAAGAGTATTGTTTTGAATTCATATGGAATCATTGCAATAGTTGTGTGTGCATTAACAGGTTAACGTATTTCTCCTTTTCTCCAAATTTGAAGACCTTTCATGAGAAGATTGAAATAAATATTTGATGCAGTCTAGTGCTTTAAATCTTAGAACATAAGAACATAAGAACAGCCTTGCTGGAACAGGCCACAGCCCATCCAGTCCAGCATTCTGTCTCACACAGTGGCTCACCATTTCCTTCAGGGTATTCCCAAGGAGATGCCTTCACCTGCTTAGGATTCCCTGGAAATGGCATTGAGAGATATCCTGCCTATCTCTCCAACCCGGAGGTTGTCCTTAGGTAGCCATAATTATAGCCATTGATAGCCTTGTCCTCCATGAACTTGTCTAATCCTTTCTTAAAGCTGTCAAGACTGACAGCTGTCACCACTTCTTCTGGCAGGGAGTTCCATAGACCAGTAATCCTCTGGGTGAAAAAGTACTTTCTCTTATTTGTTTGAGAACTAGTACCCAAAAGTTTCATGGAGTGTCCCCTAGTTCTAGTGTTGTGCGATAGGGAAAACAGTTTTTCCTTATCCACTTTGTCCACACCGTGCATGATTTTATAAACTTCAATCAGGTCACCTCTTAGACGCCGTCGTTCAAGAGTGAAAAGGCCCAACCGTTGCAGCCTCAGATGGTAAGGAAGGTGTTCCAGTCCCCTAATCATTCTGGTTGCCCTCCTCTGTACTTTCTCCAACTCCATAATATCCTTCTGGAGGTATGGCGACCAGAACTGTACACAGTATTCCAGATGGGGCCTCACCATAGATTTATAAAGAGGCAAAATGACACTTGCTGACTTATTTTCTATACCCTTCCTAATGATCCCTAACATTGAGTTTGCTTTTTTCACTGCTGAGGCACACTGGGTTGACACCTTCATTGAGCTGTCCACCAGGACACCAAGGTCCCTTTCCTGGTTTGTCGCAGAGAGTTCAGACCCCATCAGTTTATAAATGTAATTGGGGTTTTTTGCCCCAACATGCATCACTCTGCACTTACTGATGTTGAAGCTCATTTGCCACTGTTTTGCCAACTCCCCCAGTGTCAAGAGATCCCTCTGGAGCTCTTCACAATCTCTCACAGTTTTCACTACCCTGTATAATTTAGTGTCGTCAGCAAATTTGGCTACCTTGCTTTTTACTCCTACCTCTAGATCATTTATGAAGAGGTTGAAAAGCAGGGGTCCCAGTACTGAACCTTGGGGGACCCCACTCTTTACTTCCCTCCACTTGGAGAAGTGTCCATTTAGTGCTACCCTCTGTTTCCTGTCCTTTAGCCAGTTGCTGATCCAGGACAAGACCTGTCCCTTTATTCCATGACTGGTAAGTTTATTCAAGAGCCTTTGGTGTGGGACCTTGTCAAAAGCCTTCTGAAAGTCCAGATAAACAATGTCAACTGGATCCCCCTTATCCACATGCTTGTTGACACTCTCAAAAAATTCCAACAGATTAGTGAGGCATGATTTGCCCTTGCAAAAGCCATGTTGGCTCTCCTTTAGCAGCGCCTCCTCTTCTATGTACCTATTAATTCTATCTTTTAGGATGGTTTCCATCACTTTACTTGGGACACATGTCAAACTGACAGGCCGGTAATTTCCTGGATCACCCCTGGATCCTTTTTTGAAAATTGGTGTTACATTCGCTACCTTCCAGTCATCAGGCACAAACCCTGATTTGAGGGAAATATTATATATTTTGGCTAGGAGATCAGCAATTTCATCTTTAAGTTCCCTGAGAACTCGTGGATGGATGCCATCTGGTCCTGGTGATTTGTTAGTGTTTAGTTTAACAAGACATGCAAGGACCTCCTCCCTGGTTATTTCTATCTTGCTTAATTCTTCGGTTTCCCTCCCTACGAAGATAGGTTCTGTTTTGGGCATGTGGTCTCTATCTTCTTCAGTGAATACTGAAGCAAAGAATTCATTGAGTCTCTCTGCAATCTCTGTTTCCTCTTTAATAACCCCTTGCCTTCCATTGTCATCTAATGGTCCAATGGCCTTCCTAGTTGGGTTCTTACTTCTAATGTACTTAAAGATGTCTTTGTTATTCCTCTGAGTATTTTTAGCTATACGCTCCTCAAAGTCTTGCTTTGCTTTCCTGATTGTTGCCTTGCATTTGTTCTGCCAGAATTTATGTTTCTGCCTGCTGTCCTCATTTGGACAAGCCTTCCATCTTCTAAATGAGCTTTTCTTGCTCTTGATCACTTCCCGAACAGCTCCTGTAAGCCACATTGGAGTCCTCTTGGACCTGGCAGTGCCCTTTTTCCTTTTGGGTATGCATTCCAATTGGGCCTCTGTTATTGTTTTTGTAAACAGCCTCCATGCCTCTTGGAGTGTTTGGACTCTCTCAATTTTCCCTTTCAGCTTCTTTTTTACTAGTTTCCTCAACTTTGGGAAATTTCCTTTTTGAAAATTTAAGGTCTCTGTGTTAGATTTTATCAGTGACTTGCGGTCTATGTTCAAGTTAAACATAATTGAGTTGTGGTCACTGTTCCCTATTGGATCAGTCACATTAACATCTTGCACCAGATCCTGAGTATTACTCAGGATCAAGTCAAGGATTCTTGTACCTCTAGTTGGGTCTTCAACCATCTGTCCCAGGGAACAATCATTCAGCATATCTAGGAACTTTATCTCTTTATCATGTGCTGAACAACAGTTCACCCAGTCTATGTGAGGGTAATTGAAGTCCCCCATTATAACCAGGCTTCCCTTCCTGGATGCCTCCTTTACAACATTCTCCAACTGCCAGTCTCCCTCAAGAGTTTGGGTCGGAGGCCGATAGTATATGCCTACTGTTAGACCATCCTTGTGGCCTGGTACTCTTACCCACAGAGCTTCTAATGGTGACTCTAAATCACCTAGATATTCCAATTCATAAGATTTTATCACTTCTTTGACATACAAGGCTACACCACCTCCTGTTTGCCCCTTCCTATCCTTCCTGTACAGTTTGTAGCCTGGGATAACTGTATCCCATTGGTTATCATCCGTCCACCAGGTTTCAGTGATACCAATAATATCAATATTCTTATCTATTGCTAAGTATTCCAGCTCCCCTATTTTGTTCCGGAGGCTTCTGGCATTTGTATACAAGCATTTATATATGCATTTCTGACACTGTCTTTTGTGTCCAGTTGCATTGTTAGACTGCCTCTTGCATCCTTCTGCTAGAATGCTAGTGACTAGCTCCTTGTTCTGCTCAGTAATTTTTGCATCCTCCTCACTACTCAAGTACACACTTTCCCGAACCGGATGCTGCCCAGCTCCTGTCGGCTTTCCCCCAGTTATCAGTTTAAAAGCTGCTCTGCAGCCTTTTTGATGTTGAGTGCCAGCAATCTGGTCCCATCATGGTTTAAATGCAACCCATCCCTCCTGAACAGATTTGGCTTGTCCCAAAATGTTCTCCAGTTCCTGACAAATCTGAAGCCCTCCTCTCGACACCACCGCCTCATCCACGCATTGAGGCTTCTGAGCTCTGCCTGCCTGGTAGGTCCTGCGCGAGGGACAGGCAGCACTTCTAATCTTGAATTAAGTCTTGGTGGTTTGCAGCCAGAAAGGGGGGTCCATGGTGAAGGAAAGGTTGAGTACCCCTACTTCTATATGATAAATCAGAATTGACTTCATGGCATATAATTATTACTATAGTAATATTGATGTAAACCAATAACCAACCAGAAGCTGTAAAGGTCAGAACTGTATTGTATATGACGGTTCTCACAAGAACTGCCAGCAGCAGTAACTTTCTGAAATAGTAGGCCTCAATCTACCTTGGTAAACTGTAATAATAGTTAAGCTGGTACCCTCGCTAAGTAGAGAATAGTCTCCTAACTTGTCTTGGTGGAGATTCTGCAAGACTCACAGGTTGGAATACAAATACAAAGCTTAATTTCTTCACAAGTTAGTATGTATGTTCGTATATCCATATGTGCAAGCTGAAGAATTTAGACCACACTGGTTGAAGCAAAATGACTGTAAGAAAGCTAACGTGAGTGGATGACCTTGCTTGTGAAATGTTGCATGCCATTTCATCTTAGTGTTTTAATTGCATGCTTGGTGTTGATGGGAAAATGTTCAGCTATTAGTTCGATTCCCTGAAGGTTACCAAAACTTCAAGGGTAGCTAACAACCATCAATAAAGATGAGCAGCCATAAAATCTATCTAATTAAACTGAAACAAAAACAAACAGAGAACAAATCAGAGAAAACCATGACAGCAGAACCAGTAACAACCATTAGATTAAAACCTGGTGAGATTACATACTGTAGTTCTCAGGAAAATATACACTTCTTCACCTAGCTCTAAAAAGACACCGAATGTGGATGCTGAGCAAGGTTTCTAAGGGAGTTATATTCTTCATACAAAATGCCATAACTAGAAATACCCCCTTTTTTAGGCCTTCACTCCAATATTTAGAAAGCAGGTGAAGAACATGGAAAAGTGTGGCCTTACGTCTTCTAAGCCCTTGTAATTCCCAGTGTCCCAATACCCCCAAAGAATTGTATTTTTAAAAATGTCAACATTGACTTTCAGTGGCAAACTACCAAATCTCTTACTCTTTGTAAGCCTTCCCACCTCCAGTCTTTACTGAAACATCAATCCCTTAATTACCACTAGTAACAGACATTTTCCAGCATTATTTTTTTAAAAAAGACATTTCCCCCTTTGTTATTTAAATTTAATTGCAAGACTTTGTTGTTTAAAAATAAACTTTGCCCTTGTTATTTGAATAGAAGGTGGGTAATCATGATATTGGTTCTACTACAGTGAAGAAATGTAAAGTAAATATTTCCAAATATTGGGGCAGTTACAGTGGTGGGATTCAATTTTTTTTACTACCTACTCTGTGGGCGTGGCATGGTGGGTGTGCCTGCGTCTGCAGACATTTCAGTGGACATGTGGCAGGCATGCCTCGACACCGGAGTGCACAGAACGGTGTTACCTTTCCCACAGAAATGGTACCTATTTATCTACTTGCAATTTCTTGCTTTCGGACTGCTAGGTTGGCAGGAGCTGGGACATACGACGGGAGCTCACTCCGTCATGCAGCACTTATTCCAGTCATCAAGTCCAACGTCTTAACCACTAAGCCACCACAGTCCCTTATAATGTCTAGCAGTATGCTATATTTTCCACTCCAGCTCCTTGAATTCTCTTAGAATTTCTCAGGCAATATTCTGTGAGTTCCTGGCCACTTGAGCCATATAGTCCCCTGAGCTTACAAGATATTTAAAAAAATTATTTACAATAGAAAATTAGACATAAATAATAAATGAACTAAATGTAAATAGCAACAAAAATGATGTTGTCATCCCCTCCCCCTCCCCAATAAAAAAGCACAACAACAGAGGACAGAAGAGCCTCTTTTCTCCCACCCTCCCCTCACGGAGAAAACGGCTTTATTTATTTTTTACTCTTAAGAGGCAAACCAGCCTTGAGGCCACCTGCCCAGAGCTCTCCACCTCATGGAAAGAGCATCGCAACTGTCACGGAGGGTCAGTCTGTCTGTCCTCCTTGCGCAATGCCAGTTCGAGACCCAGGTACTGCACAATGGAATGAGCAACCAGATAGGTGGGGCCAACCGGAATTTCTGCTCCCGGTTCACACGTACCGGGGCGAACCAGCTGAATCACATCACTGGGCAGTTAGCAACATAAGGTAGTCCTGACCAGCACAAAAATAAACACCTTATACAAAGCATATTCATTCCCACCTTATGTTACCAGTGCCAAATATTAACACTTTCATTAAAACATAAGTGAAAGTTGGTCACCATGAAAATGAGATGTCAGGAAGGCTGCTGTGACTAGAAGGGATAAAACCAGGAATAAGTTTATAAGGGAAAGAACTAGAATAGAATTATATTTTTTGAATGAGAGGACAAATATCATATATAAAAATTTAATGATGTTGAGAACATTTACTTGAGAAGGTTTATACAGTAAGTCCCACTGGTGCTTAGTAGTAGCTATATGTAATTTTGTTAAGATTTTGTGTGTTTTTAGTTGTTGTGATGTGTGTGTGTTTTTTGCTTGCATTTTAATTAAATTTTAAAGACTCTGTGAAGAAGGCTTCAGTAAAATACCCCAGATGATGTTGATATCAATTCTTAAGTTAAGAATTAGTTCAGTATTTTTATTATTATTAAGTTCAAGTTGGTTGTGTGTTACCGTAAGAGGTTGGTTCTCAGGATAAAAGGTTACAGGATTGTGTACACCACCTGGTCACTAATGGGGTGGTGTGCAAGCCCAAATGATCAATCGATAGGTAGATTCATTCATGTATTTTAGAGAAACATAAAGTGTGGTGTCCAACTGGTGATCCTCGCCTGATGGAAGGCATCCATCAGCAGAATGCTAAAGGGAGCGCTTTTCAGTGATCCTCCCTCTCCTTACATCCTCCATGCCTCAGATTTGTTCAAACGAGTCCCCCTCCCCCTCTCAACTCTCTAGAGAAGATTATTGAAGTGTACGAGAGTCTAGGGAGGAAAAGATACTACATTGCGCCTGTTCCTTTGATTGTGACAAATATCTTTCCTTAGGAGACCTGTTGAATATCACTCAGGCAGCTGAGAGAGGAGAATGGTTTCAAACAATATCAAACTGCAAGAAAAGGTCGGGAAAGCACTTTCTAGGTTCCATATTTCATCTGCCGCATGATTTTCTATTTTCATATAATATAATAATTCCTTCATGTTCTGTGATTTGTTCTAATTCATCATATGAATTTTCCTTCTACGTGACATAATTAGAAACAACTTTGTACCATTTGCTTACAATTACTGAAAATGAAATACAGTTCATCCTCTTTCAATTTAGTATGACATTCTCCTCCCAGCTCTATTATAAAAAACATATTTTCTTGGCATTTCCAACATGCAAAATCCAACAGGTTTTAATTGCTTAATCTCTTTACACATGATATTTGTTAAAGTTCTCTACTGGTTGGAGTGGGAGACAGTCTACAAATGCTCTATTTACTCTGATTGGGCAAGGTTACCAAAAGCATGCTGGAAACTCTCTTGCTGTTGATTTGTTCCAGCTGTGATGTTTTTGAAATAACTAGTGTGGTGTAGAGCAGGAGTTCTCAACCTTTTAAAGACGGGGTCTGGGCCATGCTCCCTAAAACAGCTTTGGAGGCCAAATGGCCATTTTGCTCTTCATCCACCACATGGCACTTCCTAGTGTGGTGGAGGCAGTGGGGGCCACATGAAATGGTGCCGCAGCCCACATCCAACCCATGGGCCGCAAGTTGATAGTCCCTTGTGTAGAGGATAGAGTGGCAGATTAGTACTCAGGAGCCCTTGTTTTGGATCCCACTTAGCTGTAAGATTGTGGGGTGTGTGGAACTAATAAATTCACTGCATAAATATCTCACCTTATAAGCCTTGTTGGAGTTGCTCTAGGTCTGTTCCAACTTGATGATGTGTAATGTGTCTTTATTGGAGGTGCAGTTAAGTTTGCAGGAGGCTGGTACAACTTACTTATAGACCTAAAACATTATGCCACCTCCCCTGAACTCTTTCCTGGATTATACTGTGGTCTGAGCTGGAGATGAAATCTGAATTCAAGTGGTAGCCCCAAATATGATAGAATAGGGCCATTAAGCAATGGGTTTTTCATAAAGTTTGACTTAGCAATAGCAGTTACACTTATATACTGGCTCATAGTGCTCTGGGCAGTTCACAAGATAATTAGCATTTTGCCCCCAACATGCTGGGTACTCAGTGTACCGACCTTAGAGGGATGGAAGGCTGAGTCAACCTGGAGCCTCATCAGAATGGAACTCTTTGTCAACAGTTTTGGCTGCAGTACAGCAGTTTAACCACTGCGCTACCAGGACTTACCATTCAGGAAGCAGAAGGAGGGCAGCTTTCAGATACTAGACCTCAATTGCTATCGCTAAAGCTACTGCAAGAGACAGGTCAGATGACAGAAGGGGAACTGAGGAGTAACTACAGTCTTACTGATGCAATCTCTTTAAGTGCTGCTCACTAATAACTGTGGGGCAAGCCATTTACAAAGGTTTGGTGGAATAAAATTTTGTTGTTGTTGTTCAGTCGCACAGTCGATTCCGACCCTTTGCCACCCTATGAACCCTTTCCAACCAGACACCTCTGTCCTCCACCATTCCCCTCAGCCCTCCCTGTTCTGTGCTCATTGTGTCTACAATACCATCTAGCCATCTCATCTTTGGCCTCCCCCTTCTTCTTTTGCCCTCCACCTTTCCCAGCATCAAGGCTTCCTCAAGTGAATCCTCTCTTCTCATTTGATGTCCAAAGTACTTCAGCTTCATCTTTACTATTTGACCTTCTAATGAGCAGTCTGGGTTGATTTCTTCTAAGATTGACCTGTTTGTTCTCCTTGCTATCCAGGAGACTCTTAAAACTCTCCTCCAACACCACATTTCAAAGGCATCTATTCTTCTGCGTTCAGCTTTCCTAATGGTCCAGCTCTCACAACCATACTTTACCACCAGGAATACCATTGCTTTGACTATTCGAATTTTTGTTTGCAATGGGATGTCTCTGCTTTTCACTATGTTCCCCAGGTTTCTCATAGCTTGTCTCCCAAGAATCAGTGGCCTTTTTATTTAATGGCTGCAGTCCCCATCTGCAGTGATCTTTGATCCTAAGAATGTAAAATCTGTCACTGCTTCTACTTCTTCCCCATCTATTTTCCAGGAACTGATTGGGCCTGTTGCTATTATCTTAGTTTTCTTGATATTGAGTCTCAAGCCAGCTTTTGCACTCCTCCTTCAGCCCAATCAAGAGATTCTTTAGGTCTTCCTCACTTTCTGCCATTAGGGTGGTATCGTCTGCATATCTCAGATTGTTGATGTTTCTCCCAGCAATTTTAATCCCATATTGTGATTCCTCCATTCCTGCATTGCGCATTATGTGCTCTGTGTATAAGTTGAATAAGCAGGGTGATATAAATAAATACAGGAAACATTACTCTTGCCATCACCCATCTATTAATCATTTTACTCATATTTCCGTGATATTGGTTTTAAAGTATTAATCTCTCTTTTTTTAAAAAAGCTTTCTTTCTCATTTGTATTTGTTTGTGTAATTTAAGAAAAGCTAAGATTGTCAAGAAGCAGGTTTTTTATAGTGTTCCTGTTAAGGGGCTAAATTTAATGGAATATAATTGTCCTCTTATGTGTTTCTTAGAGGTTTTACTCAATCAGTTAAGAATTCTATGTAATGTTGTTATTTTTAAGTGGACCACATTCTACTTTAAGTAATAATCATCAAGTCCCCCTCTTTTAAATGAAGACATTTTGCACAATCAAAGGAAGAAAAGCCTTTTAAAATTGAAATACTGTACATCTTTGCAATCCACAACCACACAGCTGTATTTAAAGTCCACTGAAATCAGTAGATCTTTTGAAACTATGCTGTCCTGTTTCAATAGGACTAAAGTATGACTAACTTGTTTCACATTGAACTGAATAGATTGTATTCAGACTTGTTCTTCTGTAAATGAAAGAACCCTTTCCATTTTTGTAGAGAAAAGTGGAAATCCAATGAAAGCCACCTTTGTCACCAGTTACTCTGCCCACAACATGCCACTTTCCTTGCTAGTCCAGAGGTCCTTCATGCCTCCTGAATATCACAATCTACATACCTTCCTTTGGGACAAGTGGAGTTACATTGAGAACAAGTTTGAATTCAACAGTTTGGTGCATCTAGCCCATAAAAATATTGTGAGAAGAGCAAATGGCCAGTATTTTGTACTAAATATATTTCTTGTGATTAGATTGTCTTCATGTTATTATTCTTCTCTCGTGTCCCAATCAAACCCTGAACTGCCAAAATGAAGCCACTTTCTTCGCTTTGTCATTGCCAGAATCCAAGTCCTCATTGGTGCATGCCTCTAGCAGCAATTGGCAAACTAGTAAATGAGCTGGATTCTGTATCTCTCCACATTGATGTTGTTGTTGTCTGCCAGCAGCCCCCACTTGAGCATGTTGGTCTTCTATTTAGGCATTCCAACCCTCAGCCTATTCAGAGTCCTCCAAGTGACATAGGGGAGGCTTTGCTCTTGTGTACCTTGAAGAATGTTTGTTCTTGCCATAAAGCTCTTCCTGGATCTGAGCCGGCAGACTTGAGGCTCATATTCATTCAGAGGGTATCGAGGGTTGTTCTCTTGCTTATTCTCTCTGTGTCCGCTGCTACCTCTCTCCTGATTTTAGGTTAATCCTCTTCAAATCATCTCCTCTTCCCTTCTAAACTTGCTTTCTAGGCTTTCATGAATTGAAGTAATTTACACACTGTTGCACAATTCATTTCCACCTTACCTTTCAGACCATGGATTAGATATGTTCCCCACACACAGGATTCAGTAATTAATAAGCCTCCAGTAAGTTCTTTAATTTAGTTTTAATATACTAGCTTGTCATTTTTTTCTGAATCATTTTATTTCTCAAAGGAACGTTGTAGGACTGATAATATTGCTTGAAGCAGCAAACTCTGAAAGCATTATTTCAGTACAGTACAGTATATTGCATGTGTTGTGGTTTTCAGTCCTGTGCAGTACATCAGTTTTTGAAAGAGTGATCCACATGTTAGAAGCTAACATTGAAATGTTCTGAATCAGAGCCTTGTTGGAGATTCTTTCTTCTTGGGTGTAATAGCTCTTTGTAATCCTGTACTTGTAGTAAGGGTCTCAAATTTGTTTTGTGCTTTGCCTGGTTCCTTTGGGGGAAAGGGAGGAATGCACCCTGACTCTAGTTTATTTGGCAGGCTTTATTGGAAAGAATGTAGTGCTGCCAAACTGCTACTAGGCCTAGAGCCAATTTTTAAAGAGTTAAATGGACTTTTAACTGTGTCTTAGGGAACTGATCACTCACTGTAACCCAGCAGGCTATCTCAAGAAATGCATACCTGTGGCATTTCTTAGTGTAAGTGGATGGTGGCTGTGTCACACACAAAGGCAACTTGTTCAGAGATGTTGTGAGCTTGGAAAAATAAAGACCCTGTCCAGTACCATCTGGCAATGTTGTTGATCTCTTTCAGAAGATGGAAAAAAAATTCATGTGAGGATTTCAGCTCTTAGAATTCCCTCAGCTAGTATGGCTGGTGACCACTTTGTAGTCCAAGTAACTTTTCCATGATCTGTCTTTGTCTTCATAAATATGTAATATTATTGTACTCTGGGGAACTAAAAGGTTGGCTATGGAAATTTACAGAGAGTTATGCCTAAGCAGTTTATATGTTTGATTGTGCAACTTATTGAATAATTGATTGTCCAACTGGTTGTTCAATTTTACCTGCAGAACTGCTTACTGGGTATGACTTCTACCTTGGTGTGACTTTCACAACTTCTTCTGCAACTTTGCATTATGCAGGCATACATATGCCTCAGAATTTGATGCATTACATTTCTATCCCATCCTTTCTTCATGAAAATTACAGAGGTATACGTGTCTCTTTCTCGCATTTTATACGAAGAAAGAGGTTAGACTAGGGTTCCTCAAACTTGGCTCTCCAGGTGTTCTTGGACTTCAATTTCCAGAAGCCTAAGTCAGCACACTTGCCAATCAGAGTGTAACAATACAAGCCTTACTCTCGAGTAGGCCCTGTTGTTCTTCTGACTTGCAGCTCCTTGGCTGGACAACCTAGGCATCTAGCTAGAAGAATAAAATAGAATAAATCTTTATTGCCATTATCCCCTTGCGGGAACAACGAAATTTCTCAGTTGCTATATCAACTCAAAATAAGGCACTCCACATGAATTTAAAAGATATGTGTAGATATCACATATCACACTACATATACCACAAAGCATTGTCTATGTAACCCTACTCCTCTGACCTCATTTAAACCTATTAAAGGACCCTCGCTTACCCATTCCCTAACCTGACCCTTGAGACCACCACTGACCACCATGTGGGCAGCGGAAATAAAAGACTATAAAGACAAATGATCAAATCTGGAGTTATTGGGCCGAACCATCTGAAACTCTCTAACAAGATGTGTGTAGATAAGGTAGCATCGAGCCAAATAACCACTCCAGTCCTTCAGATCTTTTAAAAATATATTGAAAGCAGAGCAGAGCAAGATACAGGATACAGTCCATCAAAAGATCAGAAAGCATTTCCTAGCAAGGAAGTAAAGCAAACTGTTTCTAAGGGATAGCCCAAGGCCCCCTTTGTCCAGCCTCTACATTTTTGCAATTCCAAAAGCACAGCATTCTAGAGAGTGTCTGAGTGTGTGTGCGTAAGTCTCAGGGTTATATCTCCTCCTATAGGGTCCACCTTTGGCCCTTCCCCCTTAGGGATTCCAACCAATGATCTTACAGCAAGATGTGTCAATCACACATTAGGTTTCATTTCACTAAGACCACAGGCAACTCATGAGGCAAGGATGTTTACATTCCATTTTCTCTTCCTCAGATCTAGAATATAGAAATTGCTATATTGAATTAGGATAAAGCACAGGGTTTACTTCATTCTGTTGTACAGGGCTTCTGGGAATTGAAGTCCAAGAACATCCTGAGAGCCAAGTTTGAGGAACCCTGGGTAGACTTATTGGCCCATGGTCGTCAAATACCATTCAAGGCTGAGAGGTATTTTGAGTTTGTCATTAGGACTAGTCCAAGGATATTTATCTCTTGATTATTATATGCTACCAAGAGAGACTTTACATACCAGTATTCTATATTTCAAAAACAAAAACAGAATGTGCTGTTTCAAGTTTACCACTAGCCTGTGAATGGCACTTAAATAACTACTGTATATTAGAACATGAAATGGAAATCCAGGTTGGGCTTGGGCAAGAGATGAATTTTAAAACAGATCAGATTTTAATGTTATTGTATTGACGGGAGAAAACTCTAACACATTTCCTTCAGTTTTTGGAGCCCATCCTTGATTTGGAGGAAAGGTTAAATTCAGATACAGTAGTGTCATTGCCATCAAAACAGAAAGGAGCAGATCACTCATTGATGGCATGGATGTGCAACTGTCATTCCTTCTGTGTGACCTTTGTCAGATATAAAGTTATACCATGAGCCCAGTATGCACTACTACTATTTCCAAGAGGCTACAAAGAACAAAATGAAGCTTAAATGTTATTCTTGTGTGTATAATCATAAACCCTCTTAAAATGACACAGTGTGTGTTGCCAGAAGGGGTAGTTGCCTACACTGTAATAAAATGCATGTATCACATCAGAAAAATAAGTGCGTCTGAACTATTGGAAAATGTTGGACAAGCCACAATGTCTTGTAGTCTCAGAACACTCATTCAGATATTGAACTAATTTATTTGATCGTATTTATTTAGTGTTCATCGGAGAACATGTTATCTTTTACGATTCATTTGATGCAAAGTGAGATGATACATGTTCAAGAACACAGTGAGCTTAACAAACTTGTATACAGCTTAACTTGAGTACAGCCTTGTTAAGTTTGTCATTGCTGAGATAGAATTATGTAATGATGCCCCCCACTACTTATTTCAAAACGAGTATCTAAAAAATCATTACCTCTGATGCGACTCCATGTTCATAAGGAGTAAATGTGTCTGCTGCACACATCACCATGTAATATTTTCCTCTCTGCCTCCTTGTCTTGCAAAGAGTCTGGCACTGTCAATTCCCCAAACCACTAATCCAGGGTTTTGCAATCTACGGCCCATGGGCTAGACCTGGCCCACGGCACCATTTCATGTGGCCTGCCACCCTTGCTTCTGCTGGAAGTGGCGAAATCAGCCAAAAGCACACCACCCTTGCTTCTGCCACCACCGAAAACGGCGGAAACAGCCAGAAATGCAATGTAAATGCACCTGTGGCTGTCGTAAATGCATTTACGACAGCCACAGACATGTTTTATAGCATTGTTTACGGTGGGTGGAACCACATGTCTGACCCACTCAGCTGTTTGAGGGGGTGAGGTCCAGCCCATGGTGGGAAAACATTGAGAACCCCTCACTAATCAGCCAATGTACTGACTTAGGTTTCTGGGAATTGAAGTCTAAAACCCAAAGGTTGGGGAACACTGCTCTACAGTCAGCTGGGTGCTCTGATGTCCAGTCAGAAAGTCTCAACTACTCTTTTTTCTCTGGGGTTTTTATTGGTTTTTAAAATGTGATTGGTTTTATTTTCTGTGAGCCCCCCAGAATCTTCGGAGTTGGGCGGCAATATAAATCAGAAAAATAAATAAATAAAAACTGAGAAGCACAAGAGCCACTATAGTACAATGCCATAAAATGTTGTACTGTGCAACAGGACAGTAGATTCAGTTGTGATGGTAGGCGCTTGGGTAGGTTTAAAAAGTCAAAAACATGGAGTAGTGCTGATATTTAAGAATGATAGTTAAAAAGCTAAGCTTAATGTTCAGATGCAGGACATATTCTATCCAAAATAAAACCACAAAAACCATGAAAACATGCTTTTACAACAGGTTCAGGCTATAACATCTGGTAGCAATGACATGCTGGCTAGTAGGTTTGTCTGTATGCATTGGGTTTTTATACCACCCAACAGCAATTCACATACATATGCAGAATAAATAGCAAAAATAAAATAACAGTATAATACCAAAGCCCGGAATCAGCCAACTTTGATGGCTGCTGTAAACTTGGGATAATTCTAATGTAGGACAGAATCATTCTGGAGTAAGATGTTATCAAAAGCCTCCTTAAACAGTTCTGCTTTTAATAAGTTTCTGAAAGCTTGTGACCTGATAAAGTAAGTTGGTAAACTGTTCCATAGGGTTGGGGCCACCAGTAAGATAAATTTGAACATTCTCAGTGCAAAGAAACTCCCATGTAAATTGTTCTACAAAATAAAATGAGCATACAAATCCTATGTCTATAAGAAACAAAAAGCTAGTTCTTAATGTTAAAGCCATGTTCATTAATCTCATTTTTTTTAAAAAAAAACAACCTACATGCATTTGATGGCTAAGCAATTAAAACAACATACTCCTTATAACTACCCCTTCCCTTCAGACCCATTATATTGGTGATGTCAGAATGGGAAGGGGAGGATATTTTCAGTAGTAACAAGAAAGCCTTTGTGGTATCCTTTTGTAGCATTTCAGAAAAAGGTCCAGTCCAGTGGTGGGCTCAAAAATTTTTTTTGCTACTACACTGTGGGCATGGTATGGTGGGCGTGGCCAGGGGGAAAGCCCTTCTTTGCACCCGAATTAGGACTACTTTATTGCAAAACTTGGATGGGTGGGGGCAGCCAGAATTTCTGCAGCTGGTTCTGGTGAACTGGTGCGAAACTGCTGATGCCCACCACTGGTCCTGTCTAATCATGCAGCGCACAGGTATGCAAACCCACATGCTACATGTGTAGTTTCTCTCTATGACAAAGCAGTTAGAGCATTATACAGGGAGCCCACTTGATAAGAAAGTGTTCAGCAAGAATACAGAAGGCTTCAGTATCCAAAGCCAGAACACATTGGACCTTCTAGCCCTGTCATTCAGTACTGCCGACTCTGACAAGCTCTCTGGGATTTCAGGCAGAAGTTGTTCCTCTATACACCTGTGTGGAGATTCCCGGCATTTGAAACTGGATCTTAGATTAATGCTAGATGAAATGCATACAGTGTTCTAGTGAGCTATTGTTAGAGCTGGGGAACTATGGCAGGAATATGAGGTTTGTTTGGTAGTGGGTACAATTACTACTTTTTGAAAAGGATTCTACCCGCTCCATCTGGGCAACTGGATCAAAGAGTGAAATCCCATAGAGAGAACATTTGCTTGGGTGTGGACTTCAAAATCCCATGCATAATTCACACTTGGGTTGTTTGGGTTTTCCTTCAACCTAAAGTGACATGCCAGAGAAGTCTTATGCCTTTTGCTTGGTCAGGATGAAAAAGTTGATTGTATAACTTTGGTAGTTATATACAATACCCAGCAACCACCCCACCCCCCGAACTTTAAAAGAGTTTAAAGAACAAACATGTATTTTATGTTGTAAGTAGATGATGGCATAGCCCATATGATATCTTCTAAAGTTCTTTGCAATTTTTTCCCGGCTTAGGAGAAAAGAGGGTTATTATTAAGCTAGTCATTGCTTTTGAAGACCTTGTTTGTTATGAAAATTAGTTGAAAGTATCTTTGCTTTAAAGTTGCCACTGCCCTCAATGCTGCCCTTACTATGAAGGGTTTGCTATACATCTGGGAAAGAATAGTACCATGTTTATGCCATGTTATAACCTCTTTCTTTGGATGCCAGAAACAAAACTCCTGAATACACAAATTCAACACAACAGGTCTTTTGTTCCTATTGTGTGCTAAAGGCACAGACTAAAGGAAAGTTCATTGGGACTGTTTTTTTTCTGGGGTCTAAGTAATGCTTTTAAGAGCATTTTGTGGAAATGGGACAGAGTCGTACAACTACAGTTAAACCTTTATAGTAAGAGTTTATAAGTGCCACAATGTATATGCAGCAAAATTCTAGGCAACTGAACAAATTCATTTCTTATTTCCATCAACTTTCAAATGTCAAGATTGATCAAAAAGTGGATGGTAAGTGTTCATGATGAACTTTTCCCTAAGGTACAATAAAATAAAATCATGAGCTAAATAAGATGTATGTAAGAAATAATGAGTGCAGTGGAACCTCAGTTAATAAACGGCTCAGTTAACATAAAAAATTGCATAACAAAAAGGAAATCCATAGAAAATAGTGGCTCGGTTTATGGATTTTTCCCCAGAATGGATTAATTGGTTTTCAATTCATTCCTATGGGAAACCACATTTTTGGTTAATGTGTTTTGGTTTTCAATGCATTCATTTGGGAATTTGCATTTAATGCATTCCTATGGAAAATTCGGTTAAAATAATTTGTGCTGTAAGAAACGTCCCGGAGAACACATTAATTACGTTAACCGAGGTTACACTGTCTACTGTAGTAATCATCAATCCATTCAGTACCTAATACATCAAACTGCTTCCAGAATTCCAGATATTCATAAACATCTACAGTATCTGTTGTGGACTAACTATTCTGGTTTATACTGTAATGCAACCATTACAAACAATAGAATGGCTTCCATGGTGGAATGGAGAGAGATAATTGCCTGTCACTGGGCACACTGGTCTGGAGGATGGGGTGGGTTCATTCTAGACCTGCAAAGAAGAGTAAAAAAAAGAACATCTCATTGTGCAAACAGAATGCCACTCCAACATTCTCGATTTTGCCCACTGCTGATGCAATTGTTGGTTTAGTCCTACATCAGCTAAGGGCTGCTTTGTAGACACTCACATGTATGTTGTACTTATACATTGGGATTTCAGTTATTTTGCACGTTTTATTTCCTGTAGTATCTAAACTAGAGACCTCTGTTTAACCAATATTTTCAAATATGATTTTTGCTATATCAGAGAAAGAGAGGTAGGCTATATACACACTTAGTTGTGAATAAATCTCTCACTAGACATAGCAGGAGTTCACATTTGAACAAAGCTTTATAGTTTGGGAATACTGAGTGTGGGTTCTTGTACCTGTTCTCTGTTTTATCAGTATTATACCTATTACTCCTATTTACTTGTGAGTAAGTTCAGAAAGACCAACTATGAGATGGATTGACTTGATAAAGGAAGCTACAGCCTTGAGTTTGCAACAGCTCAGCAAGACTGTTAATGAGAGGCCATTTTGGAGGTCAGTCTTTCATAGGGTTGCCATAAGTCACACTTGATTTGATGGTACATAATAACCCCAAAGTTCCATAGAAGATATTGGGACTTCCTTCTGAATAGATGAGTGAAGAAATTCTTTTGACACACTTTGACAAACTCCAGATTTGGAAATTAGTAATTGTCAACAATAAAAATACAATTTCTGCTTTATTTCATACGGGACTGTTAAAAAAGCTCCCATCGCGTGTATAAATCCAATTGCTAATCCCAACTGGAACAGGCTATTTGAATCCCATCAACATTTAAATTAAGAAAAAAAATATATTGACTTAATGAAACAAGGTATAAGAGAGAAGGAAATAGAAGATGTGATTGACAAGTTTAAAAAAGATAAGAGAGGATGGGCTCCCAGTGGGATTTTATAAAGAATGTCAGAATGTAGTGGTTCCTAAATTTAAAAAAAACGTATACAACTACATATTAGAAGGAGGGGATATACCAAAATCTTGGAGTCATTCTATAATGGTACCTATCCCAAAGCCAGGCAAAGATAAAGAAAGAATAGATGCATATAGGCCGATATCGTTGTTAAATCAGGACGCAATTTTTTTTACCTCTATAATGAACATCAGGCTAAATAGTTTTTAAAATGTATACATAGGAGAAGATCAAACTCGATTTATTAAGGGCAGGCAAATGGGAAAGTTAATAACCCGTTTAGTTAACATTATGGACATAATTAAAAAAGGAAAACAAAAAACTTGTATTTTGGCATTGGATATTTATAAAGCTTTTGATTTGGTTCAATGGAAGACGATAAAAGGAATATGTAAAAAAATACAATTTGGATCTAAATTTAGTCACGTGATTGATCAATTATATAAAGAAAGTAAGACTAGAATTAAAATGAATAATTGGCTAAGTAAGGAAATTAGTATTAATGCTGGAACAAGGCAAGGTTGCCCATTATCCCCAACATTATTTATTTTAGCTATGGAGCTTCTAGCGAATGAGATAAAACAGAATAACGAATTAACGGGAATAAAAAATAAGTCTATTTGCAGATGACACTCTGTTAGTGATTAAAGATCCTTTATATAATATAAGAAGAGTACAAGTTCATTTAAATAATTTCGAGGAGGTTACAGGATTAAAAATTAACTGGGCAAAGACAGAGGCGATTACATGTAATATTCCACAAATAAAAAAAATTATATCAGAGAAATATAATATTAATATAAAAGATAAACTGAAATATTTGGGTATATATATTACAGAAGACACAACAGATCTATATAAGGTCAATTTTAATAAATTAAGATTTGATTTAAAGGTGTTGGTGTATTAAATAAAACAGATAGAAGTTTCATGGTTTGGTAGGATAAGTATATGCAAAATGAAAATTATACCTAAACTAAATTTTCTATTTGAAAATCTTCCAATTAAAATTAAGAATCTGGAATTAAAAAATTGGCAAAAATGGATTAATGAAATTTGTAACAAAGGGAAAAACCCAAGAATTAGCAAAGGACTATGGTATAAAAAAATAAAGATGGAGGACTAAATATACCAAATGTCAAAAACTACTACCAAACATTTCATTTAAAAAGAATAATATAATTAGTAATCCAACAATGTGATGTCCCACATGAAGCAGAACAAGAAGAGTTTAAAAACCTCAGAGATGGGTTGTTTCTGTCTAACTTGAAGACTACTCCAACAATTAAAAAAAAATTCACTTAGGAATATATATAATGTATGGAAAGGATTAAAAAACAAATTGGCACCAAATCAATCTCCCATAATAGAAATTATAGATATCCAGGATTGTCCACTACCATTTTCACACAAAACAAGACAAGTTCTATTGCAAAACAAAGTACTATTAAACATAGATTGGATTAAGAAATGCAACACTTATCAACGAAGGAAAGAAATATATCAGAAATTGAATCTAAACTGGTTGCAAGAAATGCAGATGGAGGGTTGGGACAGGAGTATAAGGGATCTGGAAAGAACAGCAATAACAACAACACCCTTTGAAAATTTAGAACAGTATTGGGAGTAAGAGAAGGAAGAATAAAATTGAAGGGCTTATCAGGTAAAATATATCAATTATTAATGTCAGGAGAGGAAGCCCAAACAACTCTACAAAAAATTTTGGAGGAAGAATTGAAAATTTCAATAAAAGAAGAAAATTGGAGGGAAAATGGAATAGAATAATGAAAACAATGTCTATCAAAGAAAAAGAACAAACTTGCAAAGTGCTTTGGAGGTGGTACCTTACCCCAATCAAATTACATCAAATAAATAGAAACAAATCTGACTTATGTTGGAGATGTAATATTAAGAAGGGATCGTACTTAGATATGTGGTGGTCTTGTAAGAAAACAAATAATTTCTGGAAAATGTTAGAAAGAGAACTAAATAATATCTTCAAAACAACAATAACACTGGAACCGAAACATGTTTTATTAGGAGAGGAGATTGAAGACTTGAAGTTAGCAGATTGTAATAAAGAGTTGATTTTAGCACTAGCAGTAGTAGCTAGGCAGATAATTGCACAGGAATGGAAAAATAAGGACGATCTGAGTAAGGAGAGATGGTTTGGCAACTAGCATTAAATGAAAAATTAACTAGCCAATTGCGCCAAAAACAAGGACAAAAGATGAAATTTGCCTTTTGGGAAGAGTGGAACCCATTTATACAATATGCTCTGTCTAATGAGAGGGGAATCAAACTGGGGCCGGACACGATCCAGTTTTGGAAATCATAATTACCAATTATCTCTTGTGATACCTTGCAAGCCCCATTGACTGCATGGGTGTATGCTCCCACATCACAATATTTAGAGAAGTTTACTGTTTTCAATTTTTTTGTATAGTTATGGGGGGTCGTCTGTAGGGATGGGTTAAGTATGTCTTTTGTATTATGTTTTAATGTATTATCAATAAAATTTATTTTAAAAATTAAAAATTAAAATAAAATACCATTGTTCTTTTTGCATCAGTAATAAATTTAATTTGCTTCAGATATACCACTGGTATGAAATGCCACCAGAAAGAACTCAGATATTCCCATTTAATCTTCTTTTTATAGTTCTGCTTGCTTACTGAGAATTATTAGGCAATAATGAAACACAAACATCATTTAAAGATGCTTTGCTGAAAGAAATGTGGCTATCTTTCAGGATGGTTGTCACAGTGAATTCTTCAACCCTTTTCTATTTTATTTTTTAACCTGCAATTTTTTAACCTGCAATTTTTCAAAAACTGGAATCTTATCTTTGTTTGTCCAGCATACAAAACACAATTGAACTCCAAACAAACCATATCTTTTCTTCCTCTTCAGTTCTTTCATTTGAATGTTTTTCAAAGCAGTGCTGGTCGCAAAGCCAACTGAAGACTTCTGCTGTCTGAAGTGTCCTTATCCCCCGCCCATCATGATGTGCGATGAGCAAGGGGCTGGACGTATTATTTTAGCACCTGAGACAGAAAATCCTTGAAATGCCTCTCTTTGATCCTTAGAAGTAAACATCAGGGAGGGACATATTTATCATTTTCAGTTCTCTCTGTTTTTTATTTCTCATGTTCTATGCTAGTGATGGAGAACCTTGGCACTCAAGCTGTTCTTGAACTTTTCTATAACACTCACAATTAGAAGCTTTTTCATTGGCCATAACAGTACTTGTAGAGATGATTAGGGTTATTGTTAAGATATGATATTGAGAACCTAAAGGCCCCAGATCCATGTCTCTTGAAGTTGGACAATAGTAGGACAAGAACAGCAATTCTTGAACAGAAAAGTCTTACTCAGTTAAGATATTTTGGGCCCAATTTACAATTAATGTAAACTCCATCTGGTCATCCTATGTTAATTTAGATTATCTATGACTTCCTTTTGTTTGTTTGATTGATTAATTTTATTTATTTTATATTCAAATTTCTATTATGGACCCTCAGTCTCAAAATTAATACTGTGTGTGTGTGCGCCCACACACATATGTGCACGCAAACACATGGGTGCCTGTAGAAGTACACAATCAGGCCTATTATTTCCAAAGCAACTAGTAATCAGAGACATAGTGCTTCCTGCTATAGAATTTCAGCTGAAGTCTAATAACTAATGACCATGAAAAGGTCTGGCCATGGAGAAACCTAGCATCTAACATTCTGCCTTGTCCTTTTGTAACAGCCATGTAAGCTAGTAGCCACCTGCACCTCTTGTGGTACTTTGTGGGAGTTCTTATGCTACATGGGTGCATCGTATGGCTCCAGGTAGTGTTGGGCAGGGAAGCCTAGGCACTTCTCCTGTACCTTCTGTTGAAGAATACTGACAGCTCCACTGCAAGAGAGAAGACAGGAGCCATCACAATCAGAGTGAGTTTAGCAATAGGGCTCACATCAACTAATCTGAAACCATCTAAGGGCTTATGACATCCCACATTGCAGGCGCACCCCCCCAATAACGGACACAGACAACATTGAAAGTGGATAACAGCAAAGGGCCACATTTATTGATTCAATGCCCTAGTCCGAATTATAAATTTGTATTGGTAAAACGACCAATCATAATTCCTAAGGCAAGCAGGCCGAAGTAACACTGGTAAGGTACCACCCCAAAATTGCCAACGGCAATTGGTTACAATGTATCAAATTGTATCAATTTGTTTGTTAACAACAAACAAATTGTTGACCGTAGTCAATAACTAACTCATGACCCCACCCTCTGACGCGTATCCGTGAAATCACAGGGGTGATGCATGCTGGTTAGCAATCATCATCACCCCATCGCCTGATTCGTCGTTGACCGGACAACGTTTAACTACTTTATTCCTGTCTAGTGTTGTCCAGTCAATTGCGAAACTGCCGGATACTTGTGGGTCATACTGTTTACCTTACCAGTGCTACCCGCCCATGTGACCAAAGTCAACAGTAGGAACGAAGAAAGACCCCTATATCAAACCATAGCAACAGTGTGGGATGGGCAAAAAAGCCAGGACCCGAAGCCAATGTGGGTCCCAACCAAAAATTCCCACCCGGCCCCGAAGCGACCATAATCACACTGTTAACTAGGGAGGGGGTGGAGGGGAAAAACTTCTCCGCTCCGTCGCTGAGGCAAAATGGCAGCGCGGCTGCCTCGTGGCCACCCCTTTTATAAGGGAGCTGGCCACGCCCCTAACTACCCGGATTCTCTGTCCTGTGGGGGGGGGCCCGCAAAGGGCGCGGCGGCCATTTTGGCGCCGCGCTTGCATTGCAGGCGCACCCCCCCAATAACGGACACAGACAACATTGAAAGTGGATAACAGCAAAGGGCCACATTTATTGATTCAATGCCCTAGTCCGAATTATAAATTTGTATTGGTAAAACGACCAATCATAATTCCTAAGGCAAGCAGGCCGAAGTAACACTGGTAAGGTACCACCCCAAAATTGCCAACGGCAATTGGTTACAATGTATCAAATTGTATCAATTTGTTTGTTAACAACAAACAAATTGTTGACCGTAGTCAATAACTAACTCATGACCCCACCCTCTGACGCGTATCCGTGAAATCACAGGGGTGATGCATGCTGGTTAGCAATCATCATCACCCCATCGCCTGATTCGTCGTTGACCGGACAACGTTTAACTACTTTATTCCTGTCTAGTGTTGTCCAGTCAATTGCGAACCTGCCGGATACTTGTGGGTCATACTGTTTACCTTACCAGTGCTACCCGCCACACGGAGGGGCTTCACAGAAGACCTGACGCCCCCCCCCAGACCGTCAGCTCGGTCAACAGGCCTGCTCGCCAGTCACCCAACAGGAGGTCCATACCTCCTCGCGACAGATGGACCCCATCCCCTGCATACAAGTCACAATTTTGTAGACTAATATCGGGGTGATGACTAACCCGTCCCCAAGCCCTGGTGGTGAGAAACCGCACCACTGCCTTATTGACCGCGCGCCTAGCTCGGTCAAGGGCCAGGAGGTTAACGCCCCCTCTGTAAGAGTGGCGCGGAACAATGTCCGACCAAACCAGGGCTGTGGCAGGCCAGACATAATGCAAGTAGGCGAGGTCCTCGCAAATCGCATGCTTGAGCGATAAGCCGGTGACCTGGCCCAAATCATTGCCCCCCAAGTGGATGATTAGAATGTCAGGCGGGTCAGCCCCCAGGCCAGAAAAAAGGAAAGGCCGCAGCTCCCGCCATAACATCCCAGGCTTACCGTGCCATGAGAGACTGGCGTGGTCACCCAGTCCCAGTCGGGGTCCCCACTCTGTCGCCGCAGCGTAACGCGCTGCCCTGAGCACATAGCTGTGGCCCACCAGCCATACTGTCACCGGTGTAATACGACACCCAGGGTCTGTAAGAAAATTGAGAAAAAGGAAGGTAAGGTGACTGGATTGGTACTCATGGCGGGAGTGGGCGCACATAAAACTGAAAACATTGTGAGCCCCACCTCCCCCTGCTACGTATGTCAGCCCCAGAGTACCCAAAAGCAGCCGCTGTAGAGGCTGCGCCAATACGGAACGAATGTGTGCCAGAACGGGCACCCGGTAGTCCCACCCTGGTGAGGGCTCTGGCAGTCACCTTCCAAAACTGAAATTTAGTAAGGGGAGACCCATCTTGGTGACAGAAAAACGGGCCGTGGTGCATGCCACGCAGTGCCAGGTATTCCTGTAGGGCACCAACCGGACAGATGTCTGCCAAAGAACACCGTAGCAGTCTTACTCCACTGCCTACGCCATGCTGATCTGTTTTAGAGGAGCGAATCCTCAACTGGGCCCAGTCTTTGGCAACATATACATCTCCGCGTTCCAGTGCCCTACCACTTGCATCCGCCTTAGACAGCATCACGAGTTCGCTGATGCGGAGCGCTCCAAAAAATGCCACCGTTGTGGCTGCATGCGATTGGGCTGCCTCATAATGATCAAAACAGAGGCCTGGCCAGCCCCGGGCCAACTGGGTAAGAACCCCTGGGGAAATAGGGTGCCGGTCGTCCGGGCAACGCCCGCGCTCGCGCACCCACCCCTCCAAAACGTGTCTCACACGGAAGTCAGAGGTGGTATCCACATGACCCCCTACTTTGGCCATAAAAGCCAACGCCTAGAGCTTGGATGCTATGGTGCGAGGTGCAAGGCCCTGTGCATGCAGGTGAACCATGAACCGCAGAACATGGTCCACCGGGATGGGCCAGGTCTCTGGCCATTGAAATCGAGTAGCAAAAGCCCTATACAAATTGAATGCTTGTTGATACGCCTTACGCGTGCGTGGCGCTAGTGACAGGCCAATCGCCCGGTTCACCTCTCCTTGCCAATAGTCCACATCTCGTCCGGGAGTGGCGAGGGAAATTCCTCCGCATCCGGGGCCAAGGCGCGGAACCGGGAGATCTGCAGGCGGGACAAAGCGTCAGCAATATCGTTATTAACCCCTGGGACATGCCTGGCCCTGAACAAGACGTTGAGGCGCAGGCAGCGCAGCACAAAATGGCGCACCAGATCCATGACCCTGGGCGATTTAGAAGTCTGTGCATTGACAATGTGCACCACGGCAGCATTGTCGCACCAGAAATGCACCACCGAATTAGCCCACTGTTCGCCCCATAGCATCAAAGCCCCCAGAATGGGAAAAAATTCCAGGTATGTGAGATCCCGCAGGCGACCTGTGCCTGCCCATGCCGGTGGCCACCCACCATAGGCCCACTTCCCATTGAAGTACATCCCATAACCCAGGGATCCTGAGGCATCAGACTGGATCTGGAAATTGGGGGATGCCAGGAGGTCAGACCTCCAAAATGAGACCCCATTAAACTCCCTCAGGAATTGCAACCAGACAAACATGTCTGCCCTGATACCCCGGGTAAGCCTGACTCTGTGGTGGGGCCTGAATAACCCTGCCATGGCGTCGCATAAGCGCCGGGCGAAAGCCCTGCCCGGTGCGACCACCCTGCAGGCAAAATTGAGGTGCCCATGTAGCACCTGCAGTTCCCTCAGGGATGCCTTACGCTTAGCCAGCAATTCCGAGATAAGGGTCACTATCCTGGACACCTTATCACCCGGTAACCTAGAAGCCTGTACTACTGTATCAATCTCAACCCCCAGGAATACTAGTTTGGTCGACGGGCCCTCGGTCTTTTCGGGCGCTAAAGGGACACCCAGTTCCTGCATTAGCGTCTGAAATGTATTGAGGAGACGTGCACACGTGTCCCAGCCCCGTTCACCCCCGAATAAAAAGTCATCCAGGTAATGGGCTACAGACCGGGACCCTGACCTGCGGACGAAAGCCCACTCTAGGAAGGTACTAAAACGCTCGAAAGCCGAGCATGATATGGAGCAGCCAAAAGGCATGGCCTTATCAAAATAATACTCCCCTCTAAACTTAAAACCCAGCAATTCAAAGTCGCCCGGGTGCACCGGCAAGAGGCGAAAAGCTGACTTAATGTCGCACTTGGCCAGCAAGGCACCCGGGCCACACGAGCGCACCATGCGCAGCGCATGGTCGAACGATGTATACCTGACCGAACAAAGGTCATCAGGTATCGCATCGTTGACCGATCGGCCGGCTGGGTAGGACAAATGATGAATAAGGCGAAACTCACCTAGGGACTTTGTAGGAACCAAACCCAATGGTGAAACCTTAAGGTTGGGAAAAGGGGGTGCGGGAAAAGGTCCGGCGACCCTGCCCGCGTCTAACTCCTTTTTAATGCTGGCCTCGGCTACCTCCTCCCTTCCTCTGAGGGATAAAAGGTTGGGAGCATCCTGAGGAGATCTATCACCCATAAAAGGGATACGAAATCCCTGCTTAAAACCTTGGATGAGGTACTCCCTGTCCTCTCCCCTTGGGTACGATGCGAGCCAGCGCTCCAGCATGTCCACCTTAATTGGGGAGGGAGCCTTTCGGAGAACTAGCTCCATCCGTGGCAGGCTTGCCAGCCCACTGTCCACCCCTCCCTCTGCCTCGCACCCCTCCAGGCTTGGGACAAGCAGAGGCTGCATGGGGACCAGAACATGTGGGACACTCGTGCTTATACCTGCAGTTCTTCCGACTGCAGGAACCATTGGACGAGAAAGTCCAGCACAGCAGGCGGGCTGGAACCCCCTGCCCCGCCATTTGGCGGGTAACCTGCGCTGGAGCTGCTCGCTGGACCGCATGTCCACAATGGTATCTATCCCCCGGGGCAGGACGTGTGGGTGTCATATACAAGAGCCACAGTCTCTGGCACGGCTCATCCCATCTCATCTCGGGGTGCAGGGGAATCCTCATACGGAATTCCTCATCATATGCTAGCCATGAGGGGCCCGGGAAATCTACCATCGCCCTGTATATGTTGTCCAAATATTGGACCATGGGAATAGCTAGATCCGGCCGCGCCCTCAAATACACCGCCATGTATATCAAATAAGCGGGGAGCCAGTTAGCCCAGGTACGCGGCGGCTTACGGCGGCGTGCCTGCTCCTTGTCCTTCTCATCCTGACCCTCCCTTTCTTCCTTAGTGGGCTCTCTGTTCAGGAGTGAGAAGATATCCACGTACTCCCCTCGCCATATCTTTTCTCTGGTAGCCTGAGCCAAGTGATCACCCAATGGCAGGGAATACCCTGCCGTCGGCAAAGCCGAAAAGGGGATAGCTGGCCTACCCAAAGGGGCCTGAGTTAACCCTGCCACCCCAAGTACGTTCCCAGCAGTGTAAGAACCACTGCCCACCCCAGCGGGCATGGTGGCAGTAGTTGTCGCCGGGTGGGTCGCCAGCGGCGTAGCCCCTGCACCACCCGCGCGAGGCCAAGGCCACTGAAAGGTCCCCCCTATATTGGGAATGTGTGTGGATGTACTCGTTTGCACCATATACTCACATGCTGCACCCCCGCGGGCCGCCCCCAACGGGGGTTCCGGCCCACTGGGGGCGTCGGAGCTCACGACCGATGTAGAGCTCATCACCGGGGCTTGACCCGCGCCAGGTTGCTGGCTGGGGAGCTGCGAGGCAGTGGCCGGAGCCGCGCCACCCGCCTGCAGCAGCTCAACCCTCCCCGCCGGCCGTTGTCCTGCTGCCGATAGCGCCTCCAAAGGTACCCCGAAAGGGGCACCTGCCTGACTGGCCCGGGCCAAAGACTCCTCTAAGGCCGCAATACGGGCCAGTAAGGTGTCTACAGTAACCATGGGTAAAGAGCCGGCCGGCCCACCTGACCCTTGCATGGGGACAGTTCCCTGCACCCCATGGCCCAGATATGGCCATTGGCCAGGGCCGAAGCCCGGTAGGGCTGGTGAGGAAACCTGCCAAGGCGGGGCACCGGGCCACCCCCCAAGGCTAGAGGGCCCCGGGAGAGGCTGCGGCCCAGAAGTGGTCGGCCCAACGGGTTGGGCGGAAGGAGGAGCGGTGTCCACCGCTCGCGGGCCGCGGGCCGGAGCGCCCTCCGCGCCCGCACTCTGAACGGGCCAAGGTGCGATAGACCCCAAGCCACTAGCCCCGGCCGGGGATGGCAAAGGTGGCTGTTGAGGAGGCGGCACCACGGTCCTCCGACCTGGGTTGCGCCTCCTGACAGCCCGAGCTGAATTCGCAGCAGCCTTCTTTTTGGAAGGCATCTCGAGCAAAAAAGGGAAGCTAGCTAAGCAAAATCGACCCAAAAGGCTTCCCGGCAATACCAACGAGCGACGGAGGCGCAGGGGGAAAAACTTCTCCGCTCCGTCGCTGAGGCAAAATGGCAGCGCGGCTGCCTCGTGGCCACCCCTTTTATAAGGGAGCTGGCCACGCCCCTAACTACCCGGATTCTCTGTCCTGTGGGGGGGGGCCCGCAAAGGGCGCGGCGGCCATTTTGGCGCCGCGCTTGCATTCTGTTACTAGTAGGCTACACGGAATCATAATGTTTCTTATCAGTTGACTGTACAGAAACAAGCATGTTCAGACATAATGCTTATATTTACCAGCGACATGAAATACATTTGCATCTGCTGACTGTGCCAATAAATTACTGTAGTACAGCCAGCCCGAGGGTATACATTGTTTTGTCATGTAATAATCATGCACATATATGATTAATAGCATTTACCATTGGCCTAGTGCCTAGCAAGACACTATGATAGGTCATTGTATGAGTACAGGAACACATGCTCTGGCATGTTTTATGGTTTAATAAAAAGGAATCTGTTTTGTTTGCTGCTTTAATTTTGCTGTCATTAATGTTTGCATCCTTGTCTTTTTCTTGGCTCTGAGCCTTAGAGAAGAGGAAAGGAGGGGGAAGTGTGAAAGAGTTCAAAAGAGTGCAAAACCTAGAATAAATGTTAAATAAGATTGTATAAATTGTCTCTCAGAATAGGGGTAGAGAGATGGGATCTTGTCCTTCCAAACAATTTCCTGTTTCTTGATCATTTAGAAAAAAACAAGAGTAACTTGAAAGTCTTGAAGACTTTCTTCTTTCTACTAAGTCAGAGTTAAGAATATATATCTGAAAGGAGAAAAACATTAAAAATCCTACATATGAGCCAAAAGCTCTCTGCTGCAGACACATCATTTTTCTATAGAGAAAAGTGATGTCAGAGAGAAAAGGGGTGAAGTCCTTCCCTCTAATTATGATGAAGAAAAGGGTGTAAGAAACAATTGAATAGAGCTTTGGCTTGCTTGAAACAGATAGAAATCTGTGCAAGAAGTTATGGTACATCATTCCAGATTTCTGCATGGTAGAACTGATGGCATCAAACATCTGTTATTTGTGGAGATAAGTATTTATAGAGACATATCAGTTTGAAAAATGAGTCAATACCACTGATATTTTTGAAAATTCAGGAGCACTAGAAACAGGCAGAATATATGGAGCAGTCACTTGCTGAATGGCCAAGTGGAATGGAGGCCAGGATCTTTCTTCTTGGCGATGCTCTGAGACCACGTCAAGATTGCATGTGTGGCAGGAGACACGTACAGTGATGCTCTGGATGGTTTTGATTGACTCTGTCTTGGAAACTCATGTCATGGTCATGTCTTGGAAACTCTAAGTCATGCTCCAGCCCACCAGTACTTATACCATTGAACACATTTCAGTACAGTAATAAATTTAATTTGCTTCAAATAGAAACTATTTCAAGGAGATGTGGCAATTGAACCCAGTCCAGTTAGAACCTGGGCTAAAATCAATACTTCTGTTTTGATATAATACCTGTATATTAAGATCTGAACTTGGACCCTAACTATTTCTGGTGAGCTGTGGGTCAAAGCTAGGGAATGCATGAAAAGAAAGGTCTAAAAGGTATCCTCAAGCCACAGTATACCTCAGTTTTTAGTGTATTACTGTGTTGACCATGTCACTGACTCCATCTCATAGAAGAATCCTGCTATCTTGCAGGATGAAAGCTGCCACCATTTTTCAGATTAAATAGTGGTCTCCATTTCGTATTTCTCAAGTCAGTCTAGAATTTTCAGCAGGCTAGAACCATCTTATTCAAAGAACTGCCAACACTTTCTATAATGCAAACAAGCAGTTCCAATTTCTTCTGATAAAACAAGATGCTGATTCAACCTCACAAGTGCAACCTCTCTTACCATCAAGAGTAGTGCTGCCATAAAAATTTCTTCAGGGCACTATGGACATAAAGTGCTATTCCACCATTGTATAAGTTCATCTCTCACTCTTCTTCTTCTCCTCCTCCTTCTTCTGCTGCTGTGACAGATACAAGCTTCTTGCTTTGGCACTTCACCTGCATTAGTGCCCTAAACATTCAATCAGCTGGGAAGACTAAAGTCAGTTAAGTGAACGCCTGGAGCAACTATATTAACGGCTGAAATCAGCCTAGTGTAAGTTCACAGAGTCATCCATTAGTCACTGACAAAGTAGCCATCAAATTCAGTGATCAAATACCATATAACCCATCTATCTATCTATCTGGCTGGCTAGCTATTAAATTAACATCACTAATGCCCTCTCTATCAGACTATCTGCCTCATAAGAACTAACAAGCACTGTTTTATTTCCCTTAAAGTGCTTTAAAAAGTCAATTTTCCTGTACTGTATTCTGAAAGTAAAGCAGGATTGGCTTTAAAAAATGGCAGCTAGGTATATTTCATAACAAAATAGTTGTAATTTTAAAAGTGTTAAAGTGATACAAAGTTACATATTAGAAAAGGCAGGAACAAGGTGGCTAGTAGCAAATGATATCTTTCTGGCTTTGATTTTTTAAAAGCAGTTATTAGCTTCTCTTATTGATAGAATTAACTAAGTTATTGAAATGGGTGGCCCTTGTCTGACTATAAAGTGCAAAATGTTTCCAAATTGTAAGTAACTTTAATATTTCATTTTTCTTCATGGAAGCAGTTTAGCCAGATACAAAAGAGGAGGAGATTACTGTAGCCTGCAGCAAATAGGAAAGATCAATGAGTTCAAGCTAGATGACTGTCTTGTGTGTTATTGTTGCTTTGTAGTTGGGAGTGAAGCTTTGCTAATTTTCATAATTGTCTTCGGAAGGGTAGTTCCTTTCTGTTACTAACACAAAATTTGCTATATCCATCTATTTCCCAAGGAAATAACACTATATTTCAGTGCAATACAAACAAGGTTCAGGTGCTATATGTTCACCCATCATTTATAGTCTCCAGTAACACCACGCCAGTTTGCTGATTAAGGCTTCGCGTTCTCTGGAGACTTAAATGTAGCATAATGCCCTTTTGCACAGTCACTCTTAATGCTTTGATGGAAGAAGGAGTAAATGAAAGTCACAGTATTGATTTCTTGTACAAATGTTGGCAATGTTCATATGTTTCATCCTTGGAATGGTGGTCACTCTGAGACACAGAATATGATACTACTATATTTCTTGATGGTCAGAAAATGCTCAAAGCATGTTGAAATAAGAAAGTGTTTACTTTGTTCTTTACTGGAATTGATCAGGAAAATTTGTTGCACCCAGACCTATAAAACTATTGCCTGATTGTCCAGAAAACATCAAATAGGAAATGACCAAAAGTATCTTACACTGTAGGTATCAGATTTCTTTATTCCTTTGTTCATTTCATCAGATGTCTAAAAATAGATTATATTACCATCTGAAGGAAATGGTCCCTCTCTTGGGGTTATTTATAATGATACACTTGCATCTGATAAAGTGGGTTGCAATCTATAATACCAAACATGTTAGTCGTTAAAGAGTCTTTGGTAACTTTTCTTGCAACAGACTAAGATTTTTTTCCCTCTGGGTGAATTTGCATATGTTTCAGCATTAGTGAAGTGTGCCTCAGAGAACATAGATATGTTTATTTATGTCAGTGAGTACAGCTGAAATCTTAGCATGGAAAATCACTGAGAACGCCAAATGTGCCCTGCCACATGTGTGAATGCTCATCACATTTCTAGCACACACATTAACTACAGACTACTCAGAGAATCAGCTCTCCCAGGGTGGCTTGAGAAAAGTGTCTTCCAAACAGCTTTCTGGATCTCTGTAAATATGAGGGAGACTTTCATGTGCATTTTTATAAGCTTTGACAAAATACTGTGCATCTGCAGGGCTAGTGGCTAAAACCTTTTGGGGCTTTTCCATCCACAATCTGTGAACATCTAAAATAATTTCCCTTGGCTTTTCACACTTTCCCATTGACTTCATGCAGCACTCTTGAGGGCGTGGAAGGAAAGGATCCTGAATCTTGCCATCAATGCCACAGCATCTAGTCATTGTTTCATTTTATTTTGCTATTCTTATCCTTACCAGGAAAAGCTTTTCTCTGATGCAGTTATGACAGCTTTTAAAGGAAACATTTATTTGTGGCTGAAAGCAGCCATTGAACGTGCAACAGCATCCCAGTGAAACAAACGTACGCACAGCTTTCCACCTTATTTCTTGTATCATGAAACTTCTAATATCTGATTCATCTAAGCTCATGTATGATGTCTACATATCTATCAAGCCAACAGGAGGGACTGCCCAAACAGACTGCCTGTTTTTCAGTCAAGATAAATGTAAAAATCATTACCACTTGAATGAAGTTTCTTTGAGGGTTCAGGAATGAAATCCCGTTAAGCTGAGAAATGATACTGTTTTTTTTTAAAGTGAGTACAGTACATGTATGTCTCCAGTATAGTTCCTCTCCATTTTGTTGGTGCTTTCACAAGATAAACACTCAGTGGGTTGTGTCCTTGTTAATAGCATTGAATTAAAGCTCTTCACAACCAACCACATACATGTAATGGATGTATTCCTCTCAAATTGTGTTATGCATTTGTGGAGAGTAGCTAGATCTATCTATCTATCTATCTATCTATCTATCTATCTATCTATCTATCTATCTATCTATCTATCTATCTATCTATCTATCTATCTATCTATCTATCTATCTATCTATCTATCTATCTATCTATCTATCTATCTATCTACCTATCTACCTACCTACCTTCCCTTCCTGAAAGGTTTTGTTGAATTCTTGACAGTACACCAATGCTCACAATAATAAGATGTATGCATTAATGGGTTGCCTTTACTCAGTTTCATAATTTCCAAACCAATTGCTATGCAATACCAATTCCAGGTCTCAGTATAGTCTTTGGGAGTGCCAATTGAGGCAGAGGTGGAAGGGTGTTAGAATTTTAAAACTAAGTCCATTCAGTGACATAGTGAGTGACAGGAAATGAAGATGACACAAACTCATCTCATCTTCAGTCATGACAAAGAATAAGCAGAATAACGCTAGTGCTTCTTTCAAAGTCTTGATCTTTCTGCCCCTTAGCCACAATCACTCTTTGAAAACTCCAGGCTACCACAGTTGTGAGTTGCTGTCCCACATTAAAAGCAGTGAAATTGCTGAAATTAACCTGGAAAATCAAGAGAGGCAAAAAGAAAAGGAAAAAAATGCAACAACCTGTTAAAGGATTGGCTTTCACTTCTGCATCAAATTTTCCAGCTTGTTCAGCTGCAGATGGAGTGCACTAGAATCCCGAAGAACAATGCTAATTAGTATTCCATTAAAAAGGAGAAATCTTGCTGAGACCTAGAGTCGCATCTCGAGAGTCAAAGTGAAACATGGCTCACTAATGTAGCCTTAATTCTTTTTATTTTGCAGAGACAGCAAGCTGACCATGTTGCTCCGGGAATCCCTTGGGAACATGAACTGCCGTACCACCATGATAGCTCACATATCGGCAGCTGCAGGAAACTATGCTGAAACACTTTCCACCATCCAGATTGCGTCCAGGGTCTTAAGAATGAAGAAAAAGAAAACAAAGGTAAGGGCAGAGGAAAACTCTTTTGTTGTTTTTCTTTGGAAACAGCAGAGTAATCAGAGATTTTAAGCAAAGGCCTTAAAGCACAGCTTCTAACAAAAATCAATATTAGTCATTTCTAAATGGATGGGAGCACATTGAAGTGCATGAGAGGGAAAGAATCATGCAATTTGTAACAGATGAATTATTTAGCATTCATGACTGTCATACATGTTATAGGGAGTTCAAAGTCGCAGTTTGTTTTCTAAACATATCTCTGGCAATGAATTACAGTGCAATTTCAAGTTAGTCTAATTCATTATGATTGTTCACATTAAGGGACTTAAGATTGTTAAATTTGATCAATTACATCAATGGGCCTACATCACAGCTTGTTCACAAAAAGAAATCTCTGCGACAGAAGTGTGACTGTCTAGCATTTCTTAGAGGAAGTTCAAACTTCTTTTAGAAAACAAAATGAGCAGATGTAGTCAGGATGATAGTTCAGTCAATGCATCAGAAGCCAATATAGTATTTTGTCTTCTGACTGATTAAAAAACAAACACTAGGAAGCTTTGCAATCAGATTGGACATCATACACTATTTCTAGAAATTAATTTCTGAGATAAGATGAACACCAAGTGGCCTTATTGCTATTCTCTGTTGGGTTTACTTTTCAGTACTCATTTTTCATAATAATGTGTAGAGACTGTAAGTAAAATTCATCAACCAAGAGAAAATATGTTGTTGTTGCTGCTGTTGTGTATTGTCAAATTGCTTTTGACCGGTGGTGACTTTAATAAGAGTTTTAAAATTATGCAAGATGTTCAAGGAGTGGACTATAATTGTCAGACACCCCCGGTAAATTTATATGGCCAACCAGGAATTTGAAACTAGTTCCCCTGAGTCCTCATTTGACATTATCCACTACACTGCATGAGCTATGGTGGAATAGATGCCACTGCTGAAAGGCATTTTCCCTTTCCATTGCAACTCCCCCACACCAATATCTTCAAAGTACTTTTGGGTTGTGTAGAGAGTGTCGGGGAGAGGAGGTGCACAGTCCTCTGGTACACGCTGAAGTCTGCTCACATGACTGTGGATGGTCCCTAAATAACACCTAGTCAATTGTTTAGAGAAACTGAGGGTATAACTGCATTAGCCCTTTTGGTGCAAGCTGGTGTGGTCTAAATAAGATCACTTGAGGTCAGGGGGAGGCGCAGTATGCCATTTGGTGTGATTCTCACATCCAAATGGCATATCAACCTCAAGTGACCTTATTTAGTCTGGCTCGTTCGCCATATTCAACTTGTAGTCTAAAATAATTCCATGATCTGTCTCACATGTAGTATTACTGAGCCAAATATCCCCCATCTTGTAGCTATGCATTTGATGCATTTGCCTCCCCCCCCCACACACCCATGTAGAATGTAGCACTTATCCCTGTTCAATTTCATTCTTGTTTTCAGCACAGTGCTCAACCTTATCAAGATTTTTTTTGAATGTTTTTTTCTGCCAACTATTCCACCCAATTTTGTGTCACCTGGGAATAAAATTTCCCTGGGATTGATGTGAGGCTGACTTATCTATAGTTAGACAATGATTCTGGGAGTTGTTTGGCCAGTTCAGAATTCTTAGATGCAGCTCATCATACCTTGAAAATAAGAACTCATTCAAAATAATAAGATATTCCTGTACTATTTATTTTCCAATCTCAAACTGTAATCCTGTCGCCTCCACTTGTACTTCACATTTGCCTGGAAGGTGATGAACTGACTTTAGGGGTGGGTGGGGTTGAGCTAAAATAACATTTGATCAGTCCTGCCTTCTCTTTGCAATCTGTTACAATTTTTCCCATCCTCAATGTGTAGCTGTGCTATTTATTTTCTCTGTCTTTTGCTACTCATGTACTTGAATAATGCTTTTTTGTTGTTGCTCTTGCTTACTTCTGTTCTTTCTCAGCTTTTTGCTTCCTGATGTTATCCCTTCAATTTCTTGCTGTTTGTCTGTAGTCTTCCTTTGTGGCATGACCTGCTTTTTCTAATTTCACATTGGTCTTTTTTTTTTTTGCTGTTTTCTACTTTTTCTTCTTGTTGGAACTGTTTTGAGTTGTGCCTTCCTTTTTCAGAAACTCCCACTCATCTTGGAGTCCTTTTTTTCTTAGGATCTCCTACCAAGAGATCTTAATTATAGTTATCCTGAATTTATTAAAATTGACTTTGCTAGAATCCAGCATACATGTGAGACTACCCTCTACTTTTGCTTTAAAAAACAAACAAACTCCAGTATAACATGGTCACTGTCCCCCAGAGTTCTCTTTACTACCATTTATGTAACAAGTCATTTCAATTTATTAGAATCATGTCAAGTTAATCCTCTAGTTTCTCCTTCCACGTTTTGTAGAAGAAAAGTATCAGTTATACAAGCCATGAATTTATTATTTATTTTTATTTTATTTTTTAGATTTGTATTGCTGCCCTCTCGCCAAAGTGACTCCTGGTGGCTCACAACATGACAAAAACATTTTTAAAATCCTCAATAAAATCATCTAAAATCAGTCCAATTAAAAAGACCCGCCCACCCCACCACAGAAGAGGGAACAATTTATACCAGCCAGCGGGCAGGGGTCATCTCCCCATCGGTGCCCCACACCTGCCACACCAGCCAAGTTTTGAGATCTTTTCTAAAGGGCAGCAATTCTGTCTGGAGCCGTAACTCTGTCGGCAGGAGGTTCCATAGGGCTGGAGCGGACACAGAGAAGGCCCTCCTCCTTGTGCTAAAGAGACGGGCCCCTCTAGCCGATAGTACAATTAGAGAACCCCTCCGGTCTGCTCTGAATTTCTTGGAAGGGCCATGGATAGCAGAATTCGTCTCCTCATATCAGGAAAAGAAGCCGCGATGGCTTAAGTAGTTAAAATGCTGAGCTTTAGGACCGGAAGGTTGACAGATCAGCAGTTCGAGACCCAACTGCTGCATGATGGAGTGAGCTCCCATCATTTGCCCCAGCTCTTGCCAACCTAGCAGTTCAAAAGCAAGAAATTGCAAGTAGATGAATAGATGCTGCTTCATTGGGGAAAGTAACAGCATTCTGTGCTCTCCTGTGTCATGGCCACATGACCACAGAAATGTCTGCAGACATAGACAGCACTGGCTCTTTGGCTGTACATGGAAATGAGCACTGCCCCGTAGAGTCACATACAACTGGCTTTCAAGCAAGTTTCTAGTACCTTTACTAGATTATCAGGAAAATTGAAATCTTCTATGGCTACTACAACATATTTCTTTGAAATTCATGCAATTTGTTTTTCAAATGAACCATTCTCATATTTTTCTTAACTGCATGGTCTGTGGTGCTAAGGTAAAGGTAAAGGTTTCCCTTGCTCAGAAGCCAATCATATCTGACTCTAGGGTTCAGTGCTCATCTCTATTTCAAAGCCGAAGAGCCAGCGCTGTCTGCTTCTGCAGATGTTTCTGTGGTCATGTGGCAGCCATGACTAGACACCGGAGCGCACAGAACGCTGTTACCTTCCCACCAAAGTGCTTCCTATTTATCTACTTTGCAATTTCTTGCTTTCAAACTGCTAGGTTGGCAGGAGCTGGGACAAAGACGGGAGCTCATTCCATCCTGCAATACTTCCGCCTCCCAGTCAGCATCTTACCCACTTGAGCCACTGCATTTTCAACCCCAATTATTTTAATCCATATGTTCTCAATGGGACAACCAAGCTCATCCTCCTGTATTTCTGTGTAAGAATATGCAGGTTCCTATACCATTTTACTTGAGAGAAAGCAATATCAAATGTATATGTAGGATTGTTCATTTGCTTACATCTTGTTATCTCACTTATTCTTTTATTTGTTACCAATTTCAGAAGTTTTTTGTTGGAAGTCCCTTAGAAAGGAAGTTTTCAAAATGTATAAGTAAATAGAATCCACATGATTCTCACAATGCATGCTAAGATTGTTTATTTAGAAACAAGTCTCACTGTGTTTTAAATTTAAATGAAGAAACATGGCCTAACTAAAACAGCATTTGTATACTTGCCCAGAGGGGTTGTGGAATACATTTTTAGAGGATTTTAAAGAAATTGCTCAGTATGTATTGCAGGCGCACCCCCCCAATAACGGACACAGACAACATTGAAAGTGGATAACAGCAAAGGGCCACATTTATTGATTCAATGCCCTAGTCCGAATTATAAATTTGTATTGGTAAAACGACCAATCATAATTCCTAAGGCAAGCAGGCCGAAGTAACACTGGTAAGGTACCACCCCAAAATTGCCAACGGCAATTGGTTACAATGTATCAATTTGTATCAATTTGTTTGTCAACAACAAACAAATTGTTGACCGTAGTCAATAACTAACTCATGACCCCACCCTCTGACGCGTATCCGTGAAATCACAGGGGTGATGCATGCTGGTTAGCAATCATCATCACCCCATCGCCTGGTTCGTCGTTGACCGGACAACGTTTAACTACTTTATTCCTGTCTAGTGTTGTCCAGTCAATTGCGAACCTGCCGGATACTTGTGGGTCATACTGTTTACCTTACCAGTGCTACCCGCCCATGTGACCAAAGTCAACAGTAGGAACGAAGAAAGACCCCTATATCAAACCATAGCAACAGTGTGGGATGGGCAAAAAAGCCAGGACCCGAAGCCAATATGGGTCCCAACCAAAAATTCCCACCCGGCCCCGAAGCGACCATAATCACACTGTTAACTAGGGAGGGGGTGGAGGGGAAAAAACTTCTCCGCTCCGTCGCTGAGGCAAAATGGCAGCACGGCTGCCTCGTGGCCACCCCTTTTATAAGGGAGCTGGCCACGCCCCTAACTACCCGGATTCTCTGTCCTGTGGGGGGGGGCCCGCAAAGTGCGCGGCGGCCATTTTGGCGCCGCGCTTGCATTGCAGGCGCACCCCCCCAATAACGGACACAGACAACATTGAAAGTGGATAACAGCAAAGGGCCACATTTATTGATTCAATGCCCTAGTCCGAATTATAAATTTGTATTGGTAAAACGACCAATCATAATTCCTAAGGCAAGCAGGCCGAAGTAACACTGGTAAGGTACCACCCCAAAATTGCCAACGGCAATTGGTTACAATGTATCAATTTGTATCAATTTGTTTGTCAACAACAAACAAATTGTTGACCGTAGTCAATAACTAACTCATGACCCCACCCTCTGACGCGTATCCGTGAAATCACAGGGGTGATGCATGCTGGTTAGCAATCATCATCACCCCATCGCCTGGTTCGTCGTTGACCGGACAACGTTTAACTACTTTATTCCTGTCTAGTGTTGTCCAGTCAATTGCGAACCTGCCGGATACTTGTGGGTCATACTGTTTACCTTACCAGTGCTACCCGCCACACGGAGGGGCTTCACAGAAGACCTGACGCCCCCCCCCAGACCGTCAGCTCGGTCAACAGGCCTGCTCGCCAGTCACCCAACAGGAGGTCCATACCTCCTCGCGACAGATGGACCCCATCCCCTGCGTACAAGTCACAATTTTGTAGACTAATATCGGGGTGATGACTAACCCGCCCCCAAGCCCTGGTGGTGAGAAACCGCGCCACTGCCTTATTGACCGCGCGCCTAGCTCGGTCAAGGGCCAGGAGGTTAACGCCCCCTCTGTAAGAGTGGCGCGGAACAATGTCCGACCAAACCAGGGCTGTGGCAGGCCAGACATAATGCAAGTAGGCGAGGTCCTCACAAATCGCATGCTTGAGCGATAAGCCGGTGACCTGGCCCAAATCATTGCCCCCCAGGTGGATGATTAGAATGTCAGGCGGGTCAGCCCCCAGGCCAGAAAAAAGGAAAGGCCGCAGCTCCCGCCATAACATCCCGGGCTTACCGTGCCATGAGAGACTGGCGTGGTCACCCAGTCCCAGTCGGGGTCCCCACTCTGTCGCCGCAGCGTAACGCGCTGCCCTGAGCACATAGCTGTGGCCCACCAGCCATACTGTCACCGGTGTAATACGACACCCAGGGTCTGTAAGAAAATTGAGAAAAAGGAAGGTAAGGTGACTGGATTGGTACTCATGGCGGGAGTGGGCGCACATAAAACTGAAAACATTGTGAGCCCCACCTCCCCATGCTACGGATGTCAGCCCCAGAGTACCCAAAAGCAGCTGCTGTAGAAGCTGCGCCAATCCGGAACGAATGTGTGCCATAACGGGCACCTGGTAGGCCCACCCTGGTGAGGGCTCTGGCTGTCACCTTCCAAAACTGAAATTTAGTAAGGGGAGACCCATCTTGGTGACAGAAAAACGGGCCATGGTGCATGCCACGCAGTGCCAGGTATTCCTGTAGGGCACCAACCGGACAGATGTCTGCCAAAGAACACCGTAGCAGTCTTACTCCACTGCCTACGCCATGCTGATCTGTTTTGGAGGAGCGAATCCTCAACTGAGCCCAGTCTTTGGCAACATATACATCTCCGAGTTCCAGTGCCCTACCACTTGCATCCGCCTTAGACAGCATCACGAGTTCGCTGATGCGGAGCGCTCCAAAAAATGCCACCGTTGTGGCTGCATGAAAAAGGGCTGCCTCATAATGATCAAAACAGAGGCCTGGCCAGCCCCGGGCCAACTGGGTAAGAACCCCTGGGGAAATAGGGTGCCGGTCGTCCGGGCAACGCCCGCGCTCGCGCACCCACCCCTCCAAAACGTGTCTCACACGGAAGTCAGAGGTGGTATCCACATGACCCCCTACTTTGGCCATAAAAGCCAACGCCGAGAGCTTGGATGCTATGGTGCGAGGCGCAAGGCCCTGTGCATGCAGGTGAACCATGAACCGCAGAACATGGTCCACCGGGATAGGCCAGGTCTCTGGCAATTGAAATTGGGTAGCAAAAGCCCTATACAAATTGAATGCTTGTTGATACGCCTTACGCGTGCGTGGCGCTAGTGACAGGCCAATCGCCCGGTTCACCTCTCCTTGCCAATAGTCCACATCTCGTCCGGGAGTGGCGAGGGAAATTCCTCCGCTTCCGGGGCCAAGGCGCGGAACCGGGAGATCTGCAGGCGGGACAAAGCGTCAGCAATATCATTATTAACCCCTGGGACATGCCTGGCCCTGAACAAGACGTTGAGGCGCAGGCAGCGCAGCACAAAATGGCGCACTAGATCCATGACCCTGGGCGATTTAGAAGTCTGTGCATTGACAATGTGAACAACAGCAGCATTGTCGCACCAGAAATGCACCACCGAATTGGCCCACTGTTCGCCCCATAGCATCAAAGCCCCGAGAATGGGAAAAAATTCCAGGTATGTGAGATCCCGCAGGCGACCTGTGCCTGCCCATGCCGGTGGCCACCCACCATAGGCCCACTTCCCATTGAAGTACATCCCATAACCCAGGGATCCTGAGGCATCAGACTGGATCTGGAAATTGGGGGATGCCAGGAGGTCAGACCTCCAAAATGAGACCCCGTTGAACTCCCTCAGGAATTGCAACCAGACTAACATGTCTGCCCTGATACCCCGGGTGAGCCTGACTCTGTGGTGGGGCCTGGATAACCCTGCCATGGCATCGCATAAGCGCCGGGCGAAAGCCCTGCCCGGTGCGACCACTCTGCAGGCAAAATTGAGGTGCCCATGTAGCACCTGCAGTTCCCTCAGGGATGCCTTACGCTTGGCCAGCAATTCCGAGATAAGGGTCACTATCCTGGACACCTTATCACCCGGCAACCTAGAAGCCTGTCCTACTGTATCAATCTCAACCCCCAGGAATACTAGTTTGGTCGACGGGCCCTCGGTCTTTTCGGGCGCTAAAGGGACACCAAGTTCCTGCATTAGCGTCTGAAATGTATTGAGGAGACGTGCACACGTGTCCCAGCCCCGTTCACCCCCGAATAAAAAGTCATCCAGGTAATGGGCTACAGACCGGGACCCTGACCTGCGGACAAAAGCCCACTCTAGGAAGGTACTAAAACGCTCGAAAGCCGAGCATGATATGGAGCAGCCAAAAGGCATGGCCTTATCAAAATAATACTCCCCTCTAAACTTAAAACCCAGCAATTCAAAGTCGCCCGGGTGCACCGGCAAGAGGCGAAAAGCTGACTTAATGTCGCACTTGGCCAGCAAGGCACCCGGGCCACACGAGCGCACCATGCGCAGCGCATGGTCGAACGATGTATACCTGACCGAACAAAGGTCATCAGGTATCGCATCGTTGACCGATCGGCCGGCTGGGTAGGACAAATGATGAATAAGGCGAAACTCACCTAGGGACTTTTTGGGAACCAAACCCAATGGCGAAACCTTAAGGTTGGGAAAAGGGGGTGCGGGAAAAGGTCCGGCGACCCTGCCCGCGTCTAATTCCTTTTTAATGCTGGCCTCGGCTACCTCCTCCCTTCCTCTGAGGGATAAAAGGTTGGGAGCATCCTGAGGGGATCTATCACCCATAAAAGGGATACGAAATCCTTGCTTAAAACCTTGGATGAGATACTCTCTGTCCTCTCCCCTTGGGTACGATGCGAGCCAGCGCTCCAGCATGTCCACCTTAATTGGGGAGGGGGCCTTTCGGAGAACTAGTTCCATCCGTGGCAGGCTTGCCAGCCCACTGTCCACCCCTCCCTCTGCCTCGCGCCCCCCCAGGCTTGGGACAAGCAGAGGCTGCATGGGGACCAGAACATGTGGGACACTCATGCTTATACCTGCAGTTCTTCCGACTGCAGGAACCATTGGACGAGAAAGTCCAACACAGCAGGCGGGCTGGAACCCCCTGCCCCGCCAGTTGGCGGGTACCCTGCGCTGGAGCTGCTCGCTGGACCGCATGTCCACAATGGTATCGATCCCCCGGGGCAGGACGTGTGGGTGTCATATACAAGAGCCACAGTCTCTGGCACGGCTCGTCCCATCTCATCTCGGGGTGTAGGGGAATCCTCATACGGAATTCCTCATCATATGCTAGCCATGAGGGGCCCGGGAAATCTACCATCGCCCTATATATGTTGTCCAAATATTGAACCATGGGAATAGCTAGATCCGGCCGCGCCCTCAAATATACCGCCATGTATATCAAATAAGCGGGGAGCCAGTTTGCCCAGGTACGCGGCGGCTTACGGCGGCGTGCCTGCTCCTTGTCCTTCTCATCCTGACCCTCCCTTTCTTCCTTGGTGGGCTCTCTGTTCAGGAGTGAGAAGATATCTACATACTCCCCTCGCCATATCTTTTCTCTGGTAGCCTGTGCCAAGTGATCACCCAGTGGCAAGGAATACCCTGCCGTCGGCAAAGCCGAAAAGGGGATAGCTGGCCTACCCAAAGGGGCCTGAGTTAACCCTGCCACCCCAAGTACGTTCCCAGCAGTGTAAGAACCGAGGCCCACCCCAGCGGGCATGGTGGCAGTAGTTGTCGCCGGGTGGGTCGCCAGCGGCGTAGCCCCTGCACCACCCGCGCGAGGCCAAGGCCACTGAAAGGTCCCCCCTATATTGGGAATGTGTGTGGATGTACTTGCTTGCACCATATACTCACATGCTGCACCCCCGCGGGCCACCCCCAACGGGGGTTCCGGCCCACTGGGGGCGTCGGAGCTCACGACCGATGTAGAGCTCATCACCGGGGCTTGACCCGCACCAGGTTGCTGGCTGGGGAGCTGCGAGGCAGTGGCCGGAGCCGCGCCACCCGCCTGCAGCAGCTCAACCCTCCCCGCCGGCCGTTGTCCTGCTGCCGATAGCGCCTCAAAAGGTACCCCGAAGGGGGCACCTGCCTGACTGGCCCGGGCCAAAGACTCCTCTAAGGCCGCGATACGGGCCAGTAAGGTGTCTACATTAACCATGGGTAAAGAGCCGGCCGGCCCACATGACCCTTGCATGGGGACAGTTCCCTGGACCCCATGGCCCATATGTGGCCATTGGCCAGGGCCGAAGCCCGGTAGGGCTGATGAGGAAACCTGCCAAGGCAGGGCACCGGGCCACCCCCCAAGGCTAGAGGGCCCCGGGAGAGGCTGCGGCCCAAAAGTAATCGGCCCAACGGATTGGGCGGGAGAAGGAGCGGTGTCCACCGCTCGCGGGCCGCGGGCCGGAGCGCCCTCCGCGCCCGCACTCTGGTCGGGCCAAGGGGCGATAGACCCCAAGCCACTAGCCCCGGCCGGGGATGGCAAAGGTGGCTGTTGAGGAGGCGGCACCGCGGTCCTCCGACCTGGGTTTCGCCTCCTAACAGCCCGGGCTGAATTCGCAGCAGCCTTCTTTTTGGAAGGCATCTCAAGCAGAAAAGGGAAGCTAGCTAAGCAAAATCGACCCAAAAAGGCTTCCCGTTGATACCAACGAGCGACGGAGGCGCAGGGGAAAAAACTTCTCCGCTCCGTCGCTGAGGCAAAATGGCAGCACGGCTGCCTCGTGGCCACCCCTTTTATAAGGGAGCTGGCCACGCCCCTAACTACCCGGATTCTCTGTCCTGTGGGGGGGGCCCGCAAAGTGCGCGGCGGCCATTTTGGCGCCGCGCTTGCATTGTATCTATTTGGTGTTACTAGGCCTGCAGGAAACTGTCTCCTACCAATAAGCCATACTGTAGGATATGAAAAATAGGGGGAAATTACAAGTCTGAGAAGAAGATAACCTCTTTGAAGCCCCTTTTATTTTGGTAATGAAACAGAATCTGAGAAATAGTTTTATTTCTCAGTTTCTACTGTCATTTCCATAAGGACAATCATGTATGTATTTTCCACAGAAGTAAAGTAAAGGTTTCCCTTGCTCGAAATCCAGTCGTATCTGACTCTAGGGTGCAGTGCTCATCTCTATTTCAAAGCCGAAGTGCCAGCGGTGTCTGCTTCTGCAGATATTTCCGTGGTCATGTGGCAGGCATGACTAGACACCAGAGCGCACCGACGGCTGTTTACCTTCCCACAGAATTGGTACTTCTTTATCTACTTGCAATTTCTTGCTTTCGAACTGCTAGGTTGGCAGGAGCTGGGACAAAGACGGGAGCTCATTCCGTCCTGCAGTACTCGGGAATCGAACTGCTGATCTTCCGCCTCCCAGTCAACATTTTAGCCACCTCATTGGTTCTAGAACAGTAGTTCCTGACATGGCACACATGCCCCACAGGGGAACTTAAATTCCCAGAAGCCTAACTCAGTACATTGACTGATCAGTGTTATGGAGAATAATATATTTCCAAATGAGTATATTTAGAGTTACAGCCTAACTAAGTGATGGGCTTTATTTTACAGAATCCTCATCCACTTATTGTCAATGTTTATTTCCATGATGGCGAACCTTGGCACTCCAGATGTTCTTGGACCTCAATTCCCAGAAGCGAATGGGTTTACTGCAATTCATCCAGCCCACACTGCCCTCATCACTCCCGGAAGCGCTAGTAAAACACGTCCGGACAGAGGAAGGGTTAACACAGAAGAGTCTTAACCGTACGGGCGCGTTTTACCTCTGCTTCCGGGAACGATGAGGGCAGCGTGGGCTGGATGAATCGCAGTAAACTCATTCGTGTGGATTCACAGGGTGCTTGGGCTTCTGGGAATTGAAGTCCAAGAACATCTGGAGTGCCAAGGTTCACCATTACGGGTTTATTTAATTGTTAGTTAACGTTAACACCTAATTCATTTATGTTTAGATTCGAGGACAGACGTTTTAAACAATCAAGTTGATGTTACATTGCCAGTGTTCCATTCATGGAACCAATAAAGTCTCTAGTGGAAGCTGCTGGATGGAGGAGCAGATGGGGAAAGGGCCCAGGGCAATGCTATAGCAGAGCCAGAGTTTGTAGCATCAGAGCCCTAGAACTGTTTTAGCAGCAGGGACTATGACAGTGACTGAGTGCCCAAACTACAATCCAAAACCTACTTATTTATTGCAAAATGCCAACATGGCAATTTAACCTGAATACTGTGGTTTTAGTTTGAAAAAAAGCAACTCATACATTAACATCTTTTGTCTTAAAAGAAAAACAATGATAGAGCTTTCAATGATACAATCACCTTTGTCACAGATTCAACAGGCCGCCGTCCATGCCGTACCCTCACACCACATGTGAGCCGCTCACCTTACCCCAGAAAGGGGAGGGAGGAAGCGCTCCCATTGGGCTGCTGGGCAGAGGGAAGGGTGATGTGAGAAATATTTTCAGGCATGCGTGGAGAGGGGGAGGGGAGCAGCCTGACCCTGCGTCCCTCTGGCTTTTTTGTAGCAAACTCTGGAGAACTCCGTGCTGGGGGAATGGCATTGAATGCTCACCAAGAGGGCTCTGAGTGCCTCCTCTGGCATGTGTGCCATTTAGGTCGGCCACCACTGGACTATGGTAGCCTATCCTGTCCCCTGTGAACTACAATCACCACAACAAATGAGAGGAAAATTGAGTTGTCCAGGATTAGTCCATTCTTGCAAGCTATCTTTTAAAGCAAGTATTTGGTAGTTTTGTCTTGGAGAACTAGTTAAGATCCATTAGTTTTACAAAAGACTTGCTTCTCCTTTGCCAGTATGGACTGATCTGGGGACCTCCACTTTTGGATGGAAATGGGAGCGGTTAAGTACAAGGAGTATCATAATGATCATGGGTAAATTTTACAAATTTATTGCAATGTCACTGCAAGTGGGATTGCACCTAGTAGAGGAACCTCAGAAAGCAAGTTTCTGAGCATGGTAAAAAAATCTGCTGCTTATAACTCTGGATCTAACTCGTGGTATATCATTTTGCACTCCTGGAGCATCTTACAGAGCCTGGTTCTAGGGTTATTTAGTGATGCAATAGTCAGGATATTATTGTAGCCTTACACACTTTCTCCTCAATATGATTACACAGCAGGGTTGTCCTGTGCAACATTCCTGCCAGACTTCACTGATTATCTTATTTGAAACCATGAAAGGATAGCGTGGTTCGATGGATAGATAGCTGAAGTTGGATCTTGGAGACCAGCATTTAGGCTTGCCTTTTGCAAGTTTCCATTGCCTTACCTCACCACTTTGTGGGTGGGTGGGAATAATATGTTAGCAAAAGTATAAAGAGCTTTGAAAGTTAAATATATTTTAGATGAATAGATCTTCCTCTTATATTAGAACTGTGTTTTTATTCATTCTGAGGCCACTAAGGCCCAGCCAGCATGAGAAAACAACAGTGGTTGTATTCAATCACTTGGGGTTGCTTACACTGTCATACCAGCATGCCATGCGGAATTGTCTCTCCCCCCCCCCCATAACACTGCAAACTGTTATTGCCATACTGTATTAGGTATTAACAAATCCACCCATTTCATGTGTCAATGTATTTGATGTTAGATGGGACAGTTCACTCAGTGGCATTTTAAGTAGCCACTGTGTATTGGCTGTTTGGGTTACAGACCTGCATCTTGGCTTCTCAGAAGCAGTTGTTTGAAATCCTAACCTTTCATCTCACTTCTTCCTCTTCACAGTACACGTCAAGCTCTTCTGGTGGAGAAAGTTCCTGTGAAGAAGGGAGAATGCGGAGACCAACCCAGCTGAGACCTTTCCATTCTCGAAATGTTGTTGATCCAGATTTCCCTATTCTTCACTTATCAAGTGATCCTGACTATTCTTCCAGCAGTGAACAGTCATGTGACACTGTTATCTATGTTGGCCCTAATGGCACTGCCCTCTCAGACAAGGAGCTCACAGATAATGAAGGACCCCCTGATTTTGTCCCCATCGTTCCTGCCCTTCAAAAAACAAAAAACGAAGGCAAGCTAGAGGACGTAAGTGAGACTGTCCCCAGCACCTCCGAGCGAGACTGCCTGAAATGCAACACGTTTGCTGAACTCCAGGAGAGGTTAGACTGCATTGATGGCAGTGAGGAGACAGGCCAGTTTCCTTTTGAAGAGCTGCCTGTTCAGTTTAGCTCAGACCAAGTGACTAAGTGCCCTGGATCGAGCCAACTGACAGAGCCCAGTAATACATCAGAGGCAGGCACAGAAGCTAACCTGGCAAACTGCCAGGAACCTGATGAAAGTGTCAAGGAAAATCTAAATGCAACAACCAACAGAATTCAAGGAAATCAGTCCCCTGTTCACACTGAGATGCTGAATGAGGCTTCCACTCTTCCTTCCTCCAGGAGTGTAACAGGCAGCCCTAATGCCCAGATGACTTCGTCTCTGCGATCCCATTGCACAGACCTGCAAAGCAGCCGAGAAAGTCTTAACACCTGTGGTTTTGTAGAAACCAAACCTCGGTCTATGGGCTCACCACGACTTGGCATTGCAAGTCTTTCCAAGACATCAGAGTACAAGCCACCCACTTCTCCTTCACAGCGATGCAAGGTGTACACACAGAAAGGGGTCTTGCCCAACCCTGCACCCCCACCCTCATCACTAAGCAAAGACTCAGGAATGGTGTCCAGTGAGTCTTTAATGCAGCTGGAAATCCACACTCCTCCAATTGGAATGAGCCCACAGATCATGAAAAAGTCGTTGTCTTCTAGCAGCTGCAGTTATGAAGAGACCATGGACAATGCAGAGCAACGACAACAGACTCTAGAATCAAAGAAGGAGATTTTGAGCACCACCATGGTCACTGTACAGCAACCATTAGAGTTGAATGGAGAGGATGAGCTGGTATTCACTCTAGTTGAAGAGCTGACTATCAGTGGGGTTCTGGAGAATGGGCGGCCTACGAGTATCATCAGCTTTAATAGTGATTGTTCTGTGCAGGCTTTGGCTTCTGGTTCCAGGCCAGTTAGCATTATCAGCAGTATTAGTGAAGATCTTGAATGCTATGCCAGCACAGCTCCTGCTTCAGAGGTCAGCATTACCCAATTTCTGTCCCTTCCAAAAATGGGACCGGGCAACAAAGATGATGAAGAGGAAAGCAGACGCTCATCTATCAGCTCCTGGCTGAGTGAAATGAGCACTGGAAGTGATGGGGAACAGTCATGCCATAGCTTCATAGCACAGCCATTCTATGGTCATGGAGAAGCAATGGCTGAAACCTCTGTTCCTGAGCTCACACTGACTGGGGAGGATAATAATGTTGCTTGTATAGATGATAAGCAAATCCCATTGACTGAGGATATATTTCTACTACCTGAAGTGGATGATGAAAGTATTAATAAAATGCCATCCATCAAAGGTTGTAAAATATCAGCCCTGGGAAAGACTACAGTCACAATATCAAACACTACAGGCCTGAACAGCTGTGAAGGATTCATTCCAATGAAGACCAACATAACTGTTTATCCTTGTATCGCTGTAAATCCCTTTCAGGCACGAGAGACTCATGAGGCTATCTCAGTAGCAGCAGCATCACCAGCCAAAGCTCCTCGTTCTCAAGAGATAAAAGAGTCCAATGTAAGGAAAGAGATGAAATTTGATGATCCTTGGCTGAAGAGGGAAGACAGTGTGAAGAAAGAAAATGGTGATCCAAAGTTCGAAGCTGTGCCTGAGCAAAATAAGAAGCAGAGTTTAGCAGATAGATTTAGCAGCAGTAGCGGAGAGACTTCTAACTCTCCGGGAACAGAAAGCCTGAGAAGAGTTGTTGATGGATGTGAAATGGGGCTGCCCAGTTCTGCAACCCACAGCCCTTTTCATTCTACTGAGAACTTTAAAAATGGTAGCCTCTCTAGGGGGTCTCAGAAGACCAACAAGCAAGAGGAACTGGATTTGGCATCCTATCCTTATGTTGAAGAGAACAATGTAATGGGCTCTTCTGTTTCATCACAGAGCTCAAAAGCCAGCCTGGAAAGAAGAGTTGCTTCCCCTAAGCATTGTGTTCTTACACGTCCAAAAGGAACCCCACCATTGCCCCCAGTGAGAAAATCTAGTCTTGATCAAAAGAATAGAGCCAGCCCTCAGCACAGTGCTTGTAGCAGTGGCACCAACAGCCCTCCAAACCAACAGGCATCTTTTTTGGCTAGTTTTAATGACGAGCTGAATGGGAAGTCAAAGGGTTCCAATACAGAGAATAGTACCAATAGCAGCAGTAAGTTGTTTAGCGCCAGACTTGAACAGCTGGCTAGCAGAACAAATTCCCTAGGAAGGCCCAGTGGGAGCTATTATGAGTGCCTGTCCTTGGAAAGGGCAGGGAGTCTTTCCTCTGTGAGCTCCAGGATGAACCCTAGTAAAGACACCACAATGCCAAGAGCTGGGAGGAGTCTCAGCCGCAGTCTAATGTCTTCACCAACAAACTCAGGCATTTCCCAGTCAGCAGGGGCTTCACCAAAGGCCAATCAGTCCAAGATTTCTGCGGTGAGCAAACTCCTTTTGGCAAGTCCCAAAGCCCGGGGCCTAGCTGCTTCAACCACCAAAACACTGAGCTTTTCTACTAAGTCCCTTCCTCAGTCTGTGGGACAGAGTTCAAATTTGCCTCCTAATGGAAAGAATATGTTCTGGTCCACTCAGTCTCTTAGCAGGAATAGGAATTCTGGATTTTCTTCAAAACTGCCTCTCAAAGCAGTCAATGGGAGGATATCAGAACTGTTGCAAGGAAGCACCAGCACCAGAGGGTTGCAACTGCGCAGAAACTCAGACACCGATGAGCGTGGCGTAAATCAAGGAGAGGAGAAGCCACTCATTCACCTTTTGCCTTCGCCTTACAGCAAGATCACTCCACCTCGAAAGCCTCACCGTTGTAGCAGTGGCCATGGAAGTGACAACAGTAGCGTCCTGAGTGGAGAACTACCACCAGCCATGGGGAAAACAGCCCTCTTCTACCATAGTGGAGGAAGCAGTGGGTATGAAAGCATGATGAGAGATAGTGAAGCAACAGGAAGCACTTCGTCAGCTCAAGACTCTATGAGCGAGAACAGCAGCTCTGTCAGTGGGAGATGCCGAAGTCTCAAAAATCCAAAGAAGCGTTCAAATACAGGTATGTCTGTGAATGGGTATGTTAAGAATAACACTGAGAATGCTAGCTAAACTTCAGATCAAACTTGATTTGCAGAAAGCAGCAGATTTATTCTTATTTGGAGAATGTTCCATTATTTACCACTGAAAACCATGGAACTGGATTTTTAAAATGCAAGAACACATTGGAAACCTGAAATAATATGAGATCCTGGAGTTGCATGTCATGAACTTATTTCTTCTGATTGTTGGAAGTCTTTTGTCCACAAATTGCTTCCATAATACTGTTCTCGCCTACTGTGTTGTTTCATTTACCCATCCCGATTGTAACCCAAGCTTCTTCCTTTTATGTGCTCAGAGATATGGGTTTGGGAAACATCAGTTTTATCCATGTAATAACCCCAGCACAAGATCACCCAATTAAATTTACAACAAGGATTCAATCTAGGTATCAGTCATGCAAAATATTGTTCATGTTATTGGACAAGAGTTGACAGACCTTGTGTGGTATCAGCCAACATTTTGTCCACATAACATGCTGTGGCTAAAATAAAACAACATGAAGTTATACTATCTGTCGGAGCATCTCTCCCTCAGAACAACTCCTCGCATCACCCATTCATCACAGTCAGTGCAGCTCCAGGTGCTGACCCCGAGGATGGCTCAAAAGTCTTTAACTAGAAATAGATCCTTCTTGGTGGTGGCACCAACACTGTGGAACACTCTACCAGTAGAGCTGCACCAGGCCCCATCACTGGTCATCTTGAAAAAGCAATTAAAAACTCTCTTCTTCAAGGATGCTTTTCAGGGTGTTGTCCCTTTAACGATAAATTAGTCAGTCGGGTTGAGTCCTTATGCCCTCAGATGTCAGTTACTTTATTTTAGTTTAGTTTGTAACGTATTTGTTGTTTGTTTGTTTGTTTTGATTTGTTGTGTGTTCTGTTGTTATTTGTTATCTGTTTGTACACCGCCTAGAGTAGGATACCACCCAAATGGGTGGTATAGAAATGCCATCAATCAGTCAATCAATACTATACAAGGCTGATTATGTCATCAGCCATGGCCATCTTTTGGGTATTAAAAGTTTCTGATTCTCCCCCCCCCCCCCTTCCAAGGTTCCAGGGCTGCTGAGGGAACACGTTAGTCATGGGAAGCACTTGGGGACCATGGGACAAGAGAGAGCCTTTAATTTCCAGACATTTCCACCACCGGTAAATCTTCTAGAAGGGGTGATTTTCAAAAATTGAAGATTCCCCCCATCCCATAACCCTAAGGACTTTCCCAGGAAGCAAGGGATCCCAAGGGAGCCTTGGGACATTGAAGGTCTGGGGGAATCAGAAACTTTTAATTCTTGAGAAACAGCCACAGCTGATGATGTTATCAGTCTCACATGGCAGAACTTTACACCAGGGGTGCCCAAACTTTTCAGGCCGTGGGCCGGTCATGTGGTTCAGCGGGCTGGCCACGTAGTTCTTGTCACCGGAAGTGGAAGTAAAATATACCTTGCAATCTGTTTTTCAACAGAATGAGATAGATTTTAAGCTGCTATTTTCTCTGCTTAAACCATTTTCTATTTGCTCTGCTTCCGGGAGCAACAAAGGCATTGAGGGCCGGGTGAATTGGTGTTGGGGAGCAGATCTGGCCTGTGGGCCATAGTTTGGGCACCCCTCCTTTACACTATTGAATTTCAATCTCTGATGGTCTTTTTCATTCTATAAATAAGTACACCAATAAATGGGTTTTATAACGGCCAACGAAGCAGGGCTGTTTTGCTGGAGAATGTCCATAAATATGAAGACCTCTAGTTCTAATTTATTTGCGCATTTGTTTATTTTATAGCTTGCCAAAAGGCTGAACTTGTTTTGTGACAGTACAAGTACCATCACTTCAAATTGTTAAATATTTTTTAACTCAGGCTTCCCAGAATTCTGTAGCCAAATGGCAACTGGCAATATTGACTAGAAATTGTGGTACAAAAAAAGTAAGTTTTCCAAACTCTGCTTCATCTAGCTTTCATCTATAGCTCCAAGGAGGAGCTGAGTAAGCATCTGTCAAGGATGGTTTAGGCCTAGCAAATCCTAGTACTGTACAGTATAATGCAGGTGTTTGTATGGCTTGACCTTGGGCTTCCTTCTAGCACTCAGACAGTCTCCTTGGGAATTATATGCCCTATTAACCCTGATAGAGCTTGAATCCGTTGGCCTTCAACACAATGTGCAAAGTGCATCTTTACAGAATAGTGCAAGGAAGGCTGTGCAAATGGAGAGGCATATTTTTTTTACTTAGGATACATCTACAGTACTTTCATTCACTCACTCATTTATTCATTTTTTTCATTCAGTCATTCATTGTCGGACCAGTATTTTAACTTGAACTGTTTCTAATTTATCTTCCAACTGGTCTTCCTGTTTCCCAGTGCTTTGGAACTAAATTTAAAAATCAATGCACAATTTCTCTCTGCCCAGTAAACATCTTCTTGTTAATGAATAAAAGCTTCCACTACTTTGCAGCATGCTTTCTCTTTGAATTGAGCTCCTAGCAATAAAATCATATTTCTGTATTTGGTGAGAGCAGTCTTTTACATGTTAGCTGATTTATGAGGTCATAAAAACAAGATTATTACTTCAGCACCAGATAAAAATTTCAGGAGGATACAAAGGGGAAATCTGTTAGCATTAACATAGGGATAAGAAGAATAGTATTTTAACATTTTCTTGCTTTTAAAAAGAGAGCACTTTTTAAAAATCCTTCTTGCTGTATAAAATATTGCCATTGTTAATTTAAAAAAAATTAGAAATTCAAGCATTTCTGTTTAGCTTTTATTTTAATCTGTGGTATCAAGCACATTCCTGATGTGCTGCCACAGGTACACATTACTATAATAGATATGGCTCTGTAGCTATGCTCATTTTGGGTCAGGTGACCTTGTCTAGTTTATTTATGATTATTATTAACGGAAATGCTAGCTGTCAGGCATGATCAACATGAATCACAAGAGAGCCCCTGTAAGAGAGGCACAAAGACTTTTAAGGAAACCACCAGTGGTTTTCTTAGGTTTCAGAGTCACTTTTAAAATCACAACATATACAGAGACAGGTTTTAGTTCTTTAACCTGCCTCCAGAAGATTGTGGTCTTGTTTCCTTTTGTTCTGAAATGGACTACAATTGTACATACTTGTGTAAAAGTTTAGCAACCTTAGGTGTTGAATGCTACCTTGTGTGCTTTGAAGGGCAAGACGAAATTGTCTTTCATTTTAAATCCAGGTTAAATTTCAGATTCTAATCAGAAGAAACTGCAATTATATTTGATCATTTTCTAGCTTAAAGATGTTATATTTAAATTGCACATAAACGTATGCCTGTACATATATCCTACCATGTTGGCAGAAGTAAATGTGGTAAGGTAGGGGGAAATGGTTTGAGCATTGTGCGACTTTAAAGGCTTTCTGTGGATTTTGATGCACAAAAGAACACATTTTAATACATCTGTTAGACTTTAGCAGGTTGCAATATCCATACTTGTTTTTGGTCAACATGATGACATAGCTGCTTCTTTGATATATCTGTCCCTTTGATGTTCAATCTGACCCTTTGCGACCCCATGGAGCAAAGCACACCAGGTTCCTCTGTCCTCTGCCATCCTCCGTAGTCCGCCCAGATCTATGACCACAGCGTCAATGATGCCATCTAGCCATCTCATCCTCTGCTGCCCCGTCTCCTTTTGCCTTCAGTCTTTCCCAGCATCTGTCCTTTAGTCAACAAGTATATTCTTATTTCTAAGTAAAATAGACTATTCCTATTGCCTCTTTTCCAAAAGGCCTAAGTTTTCTTTAAAAAAAAAATACTGCTATACATTCTGTTCACACTAGACTAAAATCATGGAAGAATAAATCTACCACAGACCCCAAATTACATTATATTTTCATTACATATAGTTCTAGCATCAATGTCTTCCTTTTATATCTTGTTGTTTCCCTTTATATCATTCAGAATGCAGAAAAAGAATACAGTAACTCAGAGAGAGATCCTCCAATTTTATTAAGAAGTTCTGCTGAATTCATTAGAACTGAGCATAGCAATAAAGGTGTCATTTCTTATAGATTTTTCTTGGGATTTGCCTGAAAGGCAAGTCAGAATCTGGCCAATGCAGCTCCTTCTGGCTCTTTGGCCTTGGACTCAGTTAACCAGACTGCCTATTTTGTTTATTGGATTTGTATGTCACCCACTCGACAAACGCGTCTCAGGGCAGCTCACAGAAGCCACAAACATCAAATATTACAGTGCAATAAAATACAATTTCCTAGAACCACTGTCATTTCAAAACATTGGAGTGGAAAATTCAAATTACAATTGTTCTTTTGTGACAGATCTTTTCTCCCTTGACACTTTTGAGCATCTATGCCAGGGGTGCCCAAACTTTTTGGGCCATGGGCCGGTCACGTGGTTCAGGGGGCTGGTCACTATGGCCTGAGGGGCCAGATCCGGCCCTGATGCCAATTCACCCAGCCCGCGATGCCCTCATTGCTCCCGGAATTGGAAGTAAAACATGCCCGTAAGCCTTTAAAGTCCCGTGTTTTACTTCTGCTTCCAGGAGCGACGAGGGCGTCATGGGCTGGATGAATTGGCATTGGGAGCTGGATCTGCCTCCTGGGCTGTAGTTTGGGCACTCCTGATCTGTGTGGTTATATGCTCACTGGTTTCCTCCTTCCTCTCGCTAACCTCTACTTCCCAAGAGTGGCATTGCATTGACTTTATTTTTCTAGAGATTGCAATTAAGTACTGAAACAAGATAGCTCAAGTATGGGGGTAAGACATATGAGTGTGTAATGGCATGCCATTAATAAGAGACAATTTGTAGTTAGAATGTGACTCCTTATAAGCAGCTTCAATGTGGCATTCATAACATCTTTGACTTCAACAAGGTGTAAGTGGTTTGTCAGTACCAAAGAGCAATAGCTGTACCATAGCTATAGGGAAAGAAATAGGTATGAAGTGGAGAAAAGTGGAGGAAGTTCAGGTCCCACTGACTCCAAGTTGAATATTCAGTAGGTACTTAGCTTTCTCCCACAGAAATTAATAGAAGTTAAGGGTTATTTATCGTGGTCGGATTTAACTTTATACTATAAACATCAAGAATGCCATTGTGAATGATAGTTGAGTGTAGCCTCTCCTTACTACCTTCTCAATGTTTTGGATGCAAATCCAATTATTCTTGATCATTGGCTGTGCTGGCTTGTGCTATTGGGAGTTGTCCTCCTAAATGTCTAGAAGACTTCAGATGAGAGAAATATGGTCTACCAAGAAGATTCTTTGAGAGGTATGTTGGTTCCAGAAAGATGATTGTAAGTAGCTTTCAAGTCAGGTAGCAAACTAAAGCATGGTCACCTGTAGACTTGCAGGCAAAACTGCAGTGGCCTTCCAGGGTATGTCCTAGCCCTCCTCCCCTTTCCTCTCTCTGCTCCTTTTAGGTGAAGAAGCCATTGGGCACAGAACCTTAAGCTTGATCGTGGAAGCAGGAGCCCTTGACCAGGGATTGAAAAAGTTACTTTTATGGAATATGTTATCTAAAGGTGCCCCAATAAGCATAGCTACCAAAATGAGAAAACACTGATTAACCCAGAGGATTGTAGGTGTTTCTGTCTTGTTTTTAATATGATCATATGGGATTAAAATCAGTTCAACCCTTCAGTATAACACGGAAGGAAATGAAACCAAATAGTGTTACTATTCCAGGAATACAAAATAGAAGACTGCTTTTCTTGGAGATTTTGACCCCTCCTACCACGCCAAAAGTCCTGAAGTTGCCAAAAGCTTCGTGCTAAAAGTTCTGAAGTTGTAATCAAGATGGATGAAATTGTTCACCTTTGAGATTCCAGATGAGACATCCTTTGCCAAGACCTATTCCTTAGTTCCATTTCAGCTTTATCTTGAGGATCCTTTATTCCCCCTTCTTCACTGCTATGTAACAGATCTGAAATAGATGGCATAGATTCCCAATAAAAAAAATAACATAACATAACATAATATTTATCTATTGCATTTTTCTAACACCCATCTGGAATATTTCCCACTCTGGGTGGTGCACATACAAATAACAAAACAAACAACAAAATGAAATAAAACAACCAAATAATTACATCAGAAATAAAATAAGATACCTGGAATCTGTGCACACACAGGGTCAACGTTCGAACTGCTAGGTTGGAAGGAGCTGGGACAGAGACTTGTTTTTTCCTTTTTAGCATTCAGGAAGAGTGATGTACTTTGTATATGCCACAAAGCACCCTGCTATCAAATCTTCATTTCCTCTGAGTGGCCCTGTGGAGATAAAGATGATTGACACAACTTAAAGCTTGTCAGTAACTATCCCCCCCCCCAATATTTATTCATCACGCACAATGTTGGGGGGGGGGGATGGGACGTTTAGAGTGGCAGGAAAAAAGATAACCTCCTACCACGGCCTTGTATGTTTTGTGTACCAACACAGCAATAAGGTTTTCAGAGAAGAATTAGACAGTGGACTGTGCTGTTAGAAAGTGGGGGGTGACAGCAACAGGGCACTGAGGTTGGAGAAAGCGACAGGATCTATCAGGACCCCATCATTACACCTTAGAGTTCTTTCCATTTATCTATCCATCTGTCTATCTATTTATCTATCTATCAATTGATTGCAGTGGCTCAAGTGGCTAAGACGCTGACTGAGAGACAGAAGGTCAGCAGTTCGATTCCCGAGTATTGCAGGATGGAATGAGCTCCTGTCTTTGTTCCTATTCCTGCCACATGACCACAGAAACATCTGCAGAAGCAGACAGTGCTGGCTCTTTTGCTTTGAAACAGAGATGAGCACTGAACCCTAGAGTCGGATACAACTGGCTTTCGAGCAAGGGAAACCTTTACCTTTACCTATCGATTGATTGATTGATTGATTGAGCAGTTCACATTAAGGAAAGCACTGCAGTGGCTTAGTGGTTAAGATGCTGAACTTGAGGACTAGAAGGCTGGCAGGTCGGTAGTTTGAGACTCGAGTGCTTCATGATGGAGTGGGCTCCCATCTTTCTCCCAGCTTCCGCCAATTTAGCAGTTCGAAAGCAAGAAATTGCAAGTAGATAAAGAGGCACCACTTTGGTGGGAAAGGTAACAGCATTCTGTGTGCTCTGGTATCTAGTCATGCCTGCTACGTTGCTATGGAAATGTCTGAAGACACAGACAGTGTTGGCTCTGGAGAGGAGCCACAGCCCCCTAGAGTCAGATTTGACTAGCTTTCGAGCACGGGCAACCTTTGCCATTACCTCACAATAAAAATACAACAAATACAAATTTCCTCATCCTTGACAAAAACAACATCCTGACTCATAGAACCACCAAACAGAACTGTTGATGTTGCTAAACATTTTACTCCTGCATGAGATCAAAAAGATCATAGGGGCTATTCAACAATTACATGATCCTTTCTCTGGGGAAAAATGACACACACACCCCTATGTAATCGAACTGTAATTTTTGCTTTGACCCCCTCCCCCCTTAAAATTATGTGATCTGAACCAAATAGTGCTGTATTTTGCACCACCAACCCGTGGTGGCACTGCAGGGGAAATGGGTGAGCAGGCCAATTGCACTGAAGCAGGAAGTGATGCTCTAGCCTAGCCTCTTGCTCTCCCTGCAACCAGGAAGCCTGGTTTCCACCCTCCATTTTCACCACATGGAGCAAGGCACAAAGGTAAATAAACCCCTTTCTTTTTATGCACAGGTTTGGTTTCCCACTGTCGGTTAGAAACAGCTCCAAATGGATTGCATAATTTTGACCTGTCCCCCCCCCCAACCTCATGTAATTTTTCTGTAGTTTGGATGGCAGACCCCCTCCTCCCCTTTGAGGATCACGTAATTGTTGAATGGCCCCAGAGCCTTGAATCTATTGCCCTTTTTTCCTTAGCTGTGTGTGTTTTCGTGTCAGAGATTACTCTGGGTTGAAAATATTTTTGCAGGGGATGCCCAAATAAGACTCCTTTCATGTCCCCTATTGTGCAGCTCTCAGGGAATCAAACACCATCCTTTTGGTCTCCAAGCAAAGTGCTTTTACCCACTGAGCCACCTGGGAGCTGCTTTTCTTTTTCTTAGCTGTAACATAATAAGAAACAGGGCCCAGGGGTGGGGTGGCATTTGTACTCAACAATTCTGTTTTGCACAAAAAAAATTTTTGTGCAAAATACAGGTTGTTGTTTGTCAGCCAGCGTTTTGTTTTGTTTTTTTGCTGAAAAATACAGTTAGATCACAATTTCCTTTTCTGATACACTACATCCATAAGGAAAATTGTGCAAGTATCTTCATAATTTTCTAGTTGTCTATTCTACTTCCAGGTATGCCATGAAATGCACCACTAAGTGTATTACTTGGATATACGTGACTGCCAGCTAGATCCGTTGTGCATTTTGAGCATTATCATGGACAAAACCATGGTACTGCGGTGGTTCAAGTGGTTAAGACACTGAACTCGCTGACTGGAAGGTTGGAGTTTGATTCCCAAGTACTGCATGATGGAGTGAGCTCCCATCTCTGTCTCAGCTCCTGCCAACCTAGCAGTTCGAAAGCAAAAAATAGGTTACCTCTTCGGTGGGAAGGTAAACAATTTTCTGGTGTTGAGGCATGCCTGCCACATGTCCATGGAAACGCCTGCAGAAGGAGACTGGCTCTTTGGCTATAAACAGAGATGAGCACTGAGCCCTAGAGTCGGATACTACTGGCTTTTGAGCATGAACAATGGCTTTTTGAGCATGGCTTTTTTTACCATGGACAAAAGAAATAGCATTTTGTGAATTTTTCATTACACCCAGTTGTGTGAATTTCCCCCCAGAAGCTTTATGTAAATGATTCATTTTGTAATCTAGCCCAGATCAGGGAATAGTTTCGGTGACATAATAGTTAGTTGATTCAATTAGTTTTCTTTATTTCCAGTGTCAGTCGGTGAAACACACTAGAAATCTTATTAGAGAAAAATCTGAAACTCTTTGTGTTAGGATCTAATATTTCAGGTGTATCATGTCAAGCAACTAGAAAGAAAATAGTGAAAAATGTAGCAAATGCAGACTTGTAATTAGGTTTACCTCATATACCAAGGCATCACCAAAGCTCTCCGAGGCTTTTCCTAGCCTAGTATTTATTGGCTGGCAGTTCCTGTCCCCCTGTGGTGTTTGCAGTCCACGACAAGCCCTTGAGTGCTGAATGAGTATCATTTGCAACAGTATGAGGTTTTCTGAGGGAAGTGTAGAGATCTTTCTCAGGCTTCCCCGCCCCCTGGCCCTTTAAAGTTTATTTGGTTTCTATAAAACAGGCCCTTGTCCGTTTAATATAGACAGATAGATCAAAGGACTCTTGGCCTGCCTGAAACTGTGTCTAATTATTGCCTCTGATGCCGGTTCAGGGGAGCATCAGTTTTCCATCATTAGGAGCATGTGCCTACATGGGCTGTAAGAGATCCTTGGCACTTAACCTCTTTTACAAGGCATTTGCTTTTCTCTCAACCATTGAGGTCAGGAAAGGGAAACACGGAAAAGCCCACAAGTGAGGGCTGCAGATGGCAAACTTGGGAATGGGACTTCGAGGCCAGTCTGGAAAGAGCAGGTTGTCTAAGAAGGGCATCTGTGTGTGATTTAATTTAATTTTAATTTAATATTTACATTTCTATACCGCTTCACTTCCCCTAAGAGAACTCAGAGCGGTTTACAGCATGTAAAATAAAGTAAGAAATACAATCCAAAATACAGAAACAGTATACAAATCAGATTCAGACAAAATACAAAATCACAATTATAAAATAGTCAATTAATTACATCAAAAAGTACACAATATAAAAAATTCCAAACATCAAATACAAATCATCACAGAGTAACAATATCAAAAATATACCCCGCCATACAATACAATACAATTTTAATTTATACCCCGCCTTTCTCACCCAAGGCTGACTCAAGGTGGCAACAACATATCAGACTGGGCTAGCTAACATTGAAGGGAGGTCCAGGGTATTTATCATTATTATTTTATTTATTTGCAGTATTTATATACCTCTAGTCTAGTGCAAGTCACTACTCCAGACTGTTTACAAAAGAACAAGAAAAATAACTAAATACAGCAAAGTTTAAAAGGGGGGGATTAAATAAGTTAATAATATGAATAAATTCAACAAGGTATCAAATCAACATTCTCTAACATTCACTCACTCTCTTTCTCATACTTTTTTGGGGAACAGCATTCCCTGTGACTTATATAGGTAAAGCTAAAGGTTTCCATTGCTCGAAAGCCAGTCGTATCCGACTCTAGGGTTCAGTGCTCATCTCTGTTTCAAAGCCGAAGAGCCAGCGCTTCTGCAGACGTTTCCGTGGTCATGTGGCAGGCATGACTAGACACTGGAGCACACGGAATGCTGTTACCTTCCTACCAAAGTGGTCCCTATTTATCTACTTGCGATTTCTTCCTTTCGAACTGCTAGATTGGCAGGAGCTGGGAAAAAGACGGGAGCTCATTCCATCCTGCAGTACTCGGGAATCAAACTGCTGACCTCCCACCTCCCAGTCAGCATCTTAGCCACTTGAGCCACTTATATACCTCCAAGTAAAGTGAATGGGGATCAAAAAGAAAAAAAAACCCAAAACTCAAATTCACCCTCATCAAGACAAATAATTGGCAAAAGCCTCTTTAAACAAATTAGTTTTACACTCTTTTAAAAAAGATGTTAAGAGAACCCACCTGACAAATTTCTGTTGGACATGGAAGCTTGCAGTAATTTAGATGAATGCCATGTCAGGAGAAAGGATCTAGCTATAGGTTCTTCAGGTCTGGCTATAACTAACTGCATGCCATCAAGTCAATTCTGACTTTCGGTGACCCCTTCCAGGGTTTTCTAGGTAGAGAATACACAGAAGTGTTTTAAAATTTCCTTCTTCTGGGTGCATTCTGGAACTATGCCGCTTACCTTACACGGACTGGTTTTTTTCTCAGGGGAATCAAACTCCCATCATCTGGCACTGCAGCGTTATACTTCCGCTTCTGGGAGCGACGAGGGCAGTGTGGGCTGGATGAATCACAATAAACCCATTCGTGTGGATTCACAGGGTGCTTGGGCTTCTGGGAATTGAAGTCCAAGAACATCTGGGGTTCCAAGGTTCGCCATTACGGTCTTAGGCTCTAAAATTATATGAGCTATGCAATAAAAGCAAGCCCCCTTGCTCTTTTCTGACAGTAAGGAAAATATAATAATAATCTTAGAACTGCAGAGCTGAAAGTGATTCTGTCCAGTCATCAAGTCCAGTCCCCTACCAAATGCCCACCCCAAGGCTTCACAACCAGTCGTTGTTTTAAAATCTTGCTGTAAAGAGACTAGATGAACCAATAGTTATATTAAATGTTATTCTACCTTTGCTTTAGTTGTTAGTGTACCATCCGAGAGATTTTTTTTTTAAAAAAAATCTTATTCCTCCATGGGTCTGTTTGTTAGTTTTGAGAGACAACTTGGGGGTGCGGGGTAGATTTGTTGAGAAAGCTGGAATCTTTCCAATATTGGGGCTACTGATAGTGACAAAGTATTTTTCTCATGAAAATGTTAAACTATAAGAGTGATGGATTATGGACATTCTTAGTGAGCACGAGATAATTAAAGAGATGTACTTCTTTTCTTGCAGTTGTTCTTTGGGGTTTAAAATACCGTTTTATGCCAGGCCAGACTGGCTCTGCTGTCTCTCCAACTGCATAACAGGGGTTTCTTGCTGATGCTATCTTTCATCTTGATTATGTGACTATGGGTGCAGATTTCTTCATCTTGCAATGAAGGCTGTAAAAAGCAGGGTTGGAACTAGCAGTCTTTTGGTAGTTTTCCTGCTGCACTATTATTTGAGTGAGGAAGAGATGTCCTGAAGCCTTGATCTTCAAATAAATCATTTCCAAATGTTGTTAGTACAGTGGAACTCTGGATAACGACAAGACATGGTTCCACAAGTCGTGTTGTTATCCGGATTTTGACGCTATGCAGTCCCTATGGGAGATGCTCCGCATAAGGATGGAAAAAAATGCCAGCAAATGTCGTTATCCAGAGCATCGATACCAAATGCCCCGCATAAGCGTGTTTTTTGGTGTTTTTTTAGTCCTTATGCGGAGCATCACGTGGTGCATAACAAATGCGTCGTTATGCGGATTTGTCCTTATCCGGTGCTGTCGTTATCAGGAGTTTCACTGTATTTTATTTATATCTTTATGAGTTGCATTGCATTGGGTATGTGGGTTGTGGGAACATGCAAAGTGTAATAAAGGGGCGCCCAAACCTTTTGGGCTGTGGGCCAGTCATGTGGTTCCTCCCACCAGAAGCAAAAGTAAAATGTGCTTTGCAATTTGTTTTGCAACAAGATGAGATAGATTTTAAGCTGCCATTTTCTCTGCTTAAACCAGGGGTGCCCAAGCTATGGCCCATGGGCCAGATCCAGCCCTCAACACCAATTCATTCGGCCTGCACTGCCCTCGTCATTCCTGGAAGCAGAAGTAAAACACACCTGTACAAGAGCAGTGAGGGTGGCGTGGGCTGGATGAATTGGTGTCAGGGGCCAGATCTGGCCAACGGGCCATAGTTTGGGCACCCCTAGTATAATATATTTATATAAAGCAATTGAAAAATACTTAAAACCTCAAGCCAAACAGGTTCTGTGGAGGAGAGTCCTTTGCTTCCAAAGTTTTCTGGACTTAATTGTGGGGGAGTGGATTAAGATTGTGAATCCTAATGACAAAAATGTATCATGAGAAAATATATGGATATGTATTGTGAACTGAATGAGTGAATCATTTCTTTCTAAGTCCAACAGAACAGGAATTTGGCTTCTGTTCAAGGAGGGGATGGCAAATAACTTCTGTGTATTCTCTACCTAGAAAACCCTGGAAAGGTCGCCATATGTCAAAATTGACTTGACAGCACACGAAACATTAATTCAGGTGCTGCAGTGCTATGCCATAGCAAACTCAGCATCGAATTATGGTCACAGTGCTTGGAATGATGACTCAGTCCTTCTTGAGCTAAATATCATCATGCACAGTTGCTTCTTAATTCATCTGCAATTCACGACAATAGCATCTAATTCATCTACAGAATTATTTTTATGCTAATGCATAACATGACGGTAATTCATACTTAGAGTAATTTTTTTAACCTAACGGGTGATGGCCATAATAGTAAAAGAGCTGATGAACTTCAGTGTGCTTGATGACCCCTTTAAACTCTTAAACGCTGACTATACAGCAAAGCAGAGATGGCAGGGTGGGCCCCAATCACAATATTTTTTTTGTTCATTAGAAACAACAGCATCAATTTTCTCAGGTCACAGCTAGGCCATTTCATGCTGCAAACTTGTGCTGAATGGGACCCAAGTAATCATTTTTACACGCATGACTGCCACGTGCCAGCACTGAGCTTTTGACCACATTAATATAGGAATGATTTAATAGAGGAAGTAGCAATAGGCTATTGTATGGGTTGAAAGCTCCATGGAACATGCATGATTGAGTTGGACACCATTAGACAACTTGTAAATAAAACCTGCTAACTTGGCTGGCTGGAAATTAGCTCACAGGAACATAATTGTGACTGGCTTGTCTGGGCCCACTTCTCTTTGGGTAAGCTGGAAAAAAAAGACTGTGATAATTCATTAATTAAAGTTTGCTACAACCGACATCTTTCCTGGTACTCCCAAGTTGCTTGTCAATCTGCCAAACAAGAACCCTTTTTACAATCTGAAACAAAGCAATACTATACAAAGCCCTAATCCATTTATTATCATTTGCTCCTGCTTTTCCTAAACATAGTTTTAAATTAGCTACCAAAATCATTGGAATAATAATATCCACTGGCCAAGTGGCTCCCAGTATCCCCCCCCCCTAAAATAAAACTAATTGAACCCTGCTAATGTTTGGCAAGTGTTTGTGTTTAATATTAAACAAATGCACTTCTAAGAATCATTAAAATTGTTTACTTTTCATTAAAAATAATATTTATATGAGTCCCCTCTACTTAGTACAGGACTAATTTTTAAAAGCCAAGAATTTTCATTTAGAATATAGTTTAGGTTGGCTGTGCCAAACTGAAATAATCTAGAAAATAAACCAGCTATATTTTCCTCATCTGACACTACTGAGTTAAGCTGTTGAAGAAAATATTTTCTCTCTCTCCAGAAAAAAAACACAGGAATGTTTCACCCTCTCCTCCTTCCTTCACTCAGAGTATTTGTGATTAGATGTCATTTTTAATAACAGTCCTTGTTAGAAAAGATAAATTCCTTTTTAAAGTGGACACTTTTCTTCTAGGAGTGGGTATCTAGCTTTCAAAACTAGAGACAAATAAATATGCCTCACGGTTTAATCTGTTCTTGGATTTCATTTTGGAAAGCTCCGTTCAGGCCCAAATCCATTATGCTCTGCTGCTTAGGAACGCTTTTTCAAGGTGAATTGTGACACTGTTCCCAAGGATGCAGAACAGTGGAAGTAATGCTCTGTTTGGAGTCCGTCCCTCCTGCAGATGACCATTTCTGTGATTCATCCTCAGTATGACCACCACAATGGCACTGTTCAGTGGTGCTGGGATCACTGACCATAGGACTCATGGATAAGTTAGGCCTTCCTAAAAGAGCACGGGTTCTTTATACACTCATTCACCATCATTTCAAAATGAGATGCTCAGTCCACAAGCCATGCTGGCTTTCAACAAAGTGGCATAGTGTTTATTGTGGTTTCCCCATGCCCCAGGGGCATGGAACGGCCCGCGCAGAGGCCACTTCGGGAGAACGCTCCTTGAGCCGTGGGCTCTGCGGGCAGAGAAATTAAGGGGGGTAGATAAATGATAGGGTTTGATTCACCCAATTCCTTGACCTGACCAGCGGATCTGCTGAGAGGGCGAATAGCTAACCCAGTTACCCATTAGAGTAATCACTCATCTCCAAGCTCAACTTTACCCCGGGTGTAAACAGAGGCCATGTTTACCCCTGCCTAATCCCCAAACAATGGTGTTTTCCCCAGTCTGTGTTTGGCCAAGTTAATTAACTTCCCTCCGAGAGATTCCCAATTAACCCGAGTAAACAGGTGATGTGATTTCTGTCAGATGACTGTTTTTGCCACCGTTGCGCTTTTACTCCTATATATGATGATGCCTTTTTCCCAATAAACCACTGATCTGATCATGCTCCATATTGCCTCGTATCGTTTCTTGATCAGTCTCCTCCGGGACCTCCGGCCCTCAGCGGCCCCGATTCCTACAGTTTATCAGCTCTTCTCTCATCTCAATTACCACTTCTGTTCCATTTGTATGACATTCTCATGCCACACAATGTATCCATATTAAGTGCTGTAGGACTGGGTCCAGGCTCAAAATCAGTCCTATTCACTGTGTTTATCTTGCATGATGCAAGCGCTTTCTAGAGCAGAATGAGAGGTTTATCTTAAAACTTTATATTTGATCCTGTTTAGGTTCCCAAAGACGGAGACTTATTCCAGCTTTATCACTTGACTCCACATCCCCTGTAAGGAAGCCTGCCAGCCCGGCAGTACGCTGGGTTGATGGACCCTTGCGAAGTGCCCCAAGAGGAATGGGTGAGCCCTTTGAAATCAAGGTGTACGAGATTGATGATGTAGAGCGACTCCAGCGACGGCGAATGGGAGACAACAATGTAAGACAATCCTAATAAGCCAAAGTTCCTTTCTCTTAACTTCAAAGATGTCGATTTTATCTTACTATAGTTTGTTCAGTAAAGAAAATTTCAACAATAAAAGAGCCCTGCAATGTGTAATAACTCTTTATATCCCATTCAAAATCCTCATTTATCTCATAGATAGACCCTGACCCTGAAGTGCCAAGAAAAAAACCCAGAGTTTGGAAGTAAATTACAGCTGGTAGAGTTGCCTGTCATGAATTGTAATTGACAGAGTTTTTTGTAACAAATTACCCAGACCAGGGTTGGGGAGCCTACGGCCTTAGGGCCACATGTACCTTCTAGGTCCTTAAAGGCGGCCTTTTGATTGAACCCAGATTTTACAGAACAAATCATTTTATTTTTATTAATACTTTTTTGTTTTTTAAATATTTTTATTTTATTTTAGTAACTTTAAAATCAGCAAATAGTTTTTGTTTTTTGAAATTATTAGCTACGTTGTATTTAGATTTTTACAAAATAATGTACATTTTAAGTATATCTAATTGAAGTTTCTTGAATGGGGCCTATTTTGATTACAACTAGATTAATGCGGCCTTCCAATGTGGCCTTATTTGATTGCAGCTAAATTAATGTGTCCTTCCAAGCGGAAAAGGTTCCCCACTTCCCAGACCTGAGCATAGATGCCATACAAGCAGGAACTTTAATCCTGGAATACAGCTTTTACCAACCCTGAGTAGTCTGCTTTCAGTGCCAAATTAGATATTACATTGAGAAACGGTTGGTCTGTTTCCCATGTCTGAGATCCTAGAATTGCAGGAACCTAACAAAGCAGAATGGTAAACTGAAGGGAAGGGCGCCTGATGACATTTAATTCTCTTTGCATCATCCCCTTGCTCAGTTTCTACCAGATAAGCTCATGTCTATTTTCAGATACTAGCCAGGACAAAACACTGACTCGGGAGGTACCTTTGTAGGAAAGAATAAGTTGGTATTGGAAGAGTGAGAACCTCTGCCCTTCCCATTCTTCCCCTGTACTGAAACCCTTCAGCCCTTACCTTAGTGAAGTATGGGCTTGAAAGCCCAAAGTTTGGTAGCCAGAGTTATTGCCTCCAAAGCGATTTTGATTTGTACTTTAAAAAACATGAGTGTGCTTAAGATGATAGCAATGAAGACTTCCTGTTCAAAAATGAGTCTAAGGAGAAGTCTGATCCCTAGCTGTGTCGAATTAAACAATATAACCCAACAGTCCCTTCAGTGTCAAAGGTTTACTTGGTTAATTAATTCCCATGGTTTTCTTCACTTGAATTTCTGCTGCCAGATTGAAGATAATTTCATTGGGGGGAAATCTAACCTTGCTTCATTTTCCTCTGTCCCTTCCCCCCCACCCCTTCTTTTCCTATGCCTAATTGGGTAGGAGGTGATTTGCTTCAATGCTAAATTGAAGATCTTGGAGCACCGGCAGCAGCGAATTGCAGAGGTCAAGGCCAAGTATGAGTGGTTAATGAGAGAGCTGGAAGTGACCAAACAGTATCTGATGCTGGATCCAAATAAATGGCTCACTGAATGTAAGAGATGAGTGCTTATTAATTTTCTATTTCAGGGACATGAAAGCTTACAGATGCTAGAATAAAACTCAAAGTCATAGTGTTTGTAAGCAAAAAATTGAGCTGCCATTTAATTTCAGGCAGATTTTGATTGGTTATGTTTCTATACCTAAGCTCTCCCTCTTGGATGCACCTGTCTTTCCTAAATTGTGACACTGGAACAAAGTGGGCCCATTTGTTAATTACTAAATCTAAGAATTGTAAGGTACAGTACTTAGGTTAAGAATAGATTATGAGTCTCACACCACAGCTTCTGAAAATTAGATTTTTGTTTTCTGTTGTTCTCAGATTGCCCAGACATATGAATTATATTATAAACTTGCTCCCTGCTGTGAAATAATATGTTGATGCAGATTTGACCCTTGATTGAAAGAGATTAATTTGTGTTTTTTTTCTAAATTGAGAGAAGTATGCCTTTCACAAAACTCAGCTGTAAACAGATCAATACATTCATAGTATAAAAGATACTTCTGAAAAGGATTTTTTTTAAAAAAAAAATGCAGACCCAACCAAAACTAAATATAATTTTGGTACAGGCTTGGAACAGCCATAGAGCAATAGATGGTGATACATTTTTTCAAAAAAAGACTGGTACTCTCTCTCTCTCTCTCTCTCTCTCTCTCTCTGTGTGTGTGTGTGTGTGATGGGAGCGAGGTGGATTGACAGCATAAAAGATGCCAGATCAGGGCTGTCAATGAGGGAACACTTTGGACACCCCACTTTCATACGGTTGTATAAATTGGAAGTGCCTTGACAGCATTTAAAAACAAGACCATGAACAAACACAACAATACATATACAAAATATATACTGTACCATAAAACAGCAGCTGAAATCAACATGAACTACAAGCCTTGAGAGCAGAAACATTTTTTTGGCCTGCATGTACCAGAATCCTGTAGACAGTTTGGATACCAAGAGTTGTAGTCCAAAAAAACAAAAAACAAATGTTTCCAGCTTCTGTGAAAGACAAGCTCAAAACCGTAACAGAGAACAACAGCATTACAGCCTAGAAAACCCAAATAAAAATAACAAGTGAGCAAACTAGTGCTTATACAATATATTGTATAAGTCAGGAGTTCTCAACGTTTTTAAGCCGGGAGTCAGGTCATGCTCCCTCAGACAGCTTTGGGGGCAGGACAGCCAATTTGTCCTTCTTCCACCACATGGCACTTCCTGGTGTGGTGGAGGCAAGGGAGGCATACAGTATGAAATGGCACCATGGGCTGCATTCGGCCCACAGGCCGCATGTTGAGAATCCCTGGTATAAGTGTTTGTACAGGTGAGCAGGAATGCAGTGCTGCTATCATGAAGAAAATTTAGCGGAAGACATTTAGGGCATCATATAAAGCTGTCATGTGGCTGAGCACAGGATTTTTTTTAAAAAAACAACAACTTAAAACTTTCCTTTTCAAGGAAGCCTTTAAGAATATTACACCCTTAACAATAAACTAGTTGGTCAGTTGGCCTTGTGTGCCCACAGACGTCAGGTATTTTATTTTATTTTTATTTTCTGATGTACTTATTTAGTTTTTTGTTTTGTTTTGTTGCTTGTATTATTATGTTATTTTGTTACTTGTACGTGCACCGCCCAGAGTGGGAAATATCCCAGATGGGCAGTATAAAAATGCAAATAAATAAATAAATAAATAAATAAATAAATAAAATGGTGCCCATGCATGTCTGAATTAACAATTCAAGGTTGAGCAGGTAAGAATTCCTTTTTCGGCCATCTCCTCACCAGCTTTCTTTCCCCTTCCACAGTTGACCTGGAGCATGTATTTGACTTGGATTCACTGGAGTACCTGGAGACTCTTGAGTGTGTGACCGAGAGACTAGAGAACCGTGTCAACTACTGCAAAGCCCACCTCATGATGATCACCTGCTTTGACATTACTTCCAGGCGTCGGTGAAAAAAATAATCCTTAAGGTTTGGGCTGCTGCCACTCCCCACATCCACCATTACTTTCTTTTGAACAGCACCTCAAAGACACAGGATGAGAACGAAGGTCGGTGTCATGTTTTAACTGTTTGTGCCGTGAATGCAAGAAGAGATTTCCCTCCTACTGTTTGTTATTCTTAAGAGGAGAGCATAAACTGGGTAGATGAGGATGCGGATGATGAAAAGCAGAAACACTGAGAAATAAGGATGCACATTCTCCTAGCCTGAAAGAGCACTTTGAGAAATCTTTAAGGACATGTTTGTACATAGGAACTGCTGGCAGAAGTGACTTTGTCCTGAACAATAACTGAAGGAGGAGGAAAAGCAGATGTTGGAACACCGCTGCTGAGAGCACCATTAAAGTAAAATACATAGAAAACTGTCTTAAGTGCCTTGCAAACCTTTATTATCCAAACATTTATGTTCATACATTGTTGCATACAAATGGTGCTAGTCAAGAAAAAGAAAAAGACAAAAAAATGTAAACTTCCCCCCACCCCCGGAAATGTATTTACAACCTGTTTCTCCCCACTTTTGGTGTTTTACCCTGTTTCTGACTTGCTGTTTCTATGTAATTTGTGTTTGTAGAGATATTTCATCACTGATGTGGCATATAAGTAAATGTTAACTGTGTTTTATTGTTCCAAATCAGAGTACGGCCACTCAAAGAAAAATGTGAAAGCTCCCAAATAACCCAATAGTTGAGAACAATGGAGGGCCCACCATTCCTTGTTGCTAAAGAACACAATTGTAGATTATCCAGCACTAGGACAAGAGTTTATTTAGTACTGACCTCACTGAGAAAAATGGGGTCTTTAAGGGTTTAGGAGAGCATTGAAAAAACACCATTTCCAATGAATATTCAAGTGAAACATTCCAACTGTCCCCTGTTGAGAAGCATTACAACCATCCTGAAGTTTGTGATAGACCACCAAGTTTATAAACTGCCCAATCTCAAATTCTTCATTTGTGTCAGATGCACCACCAGCATATAATAACGTACAAAGCTTAAAATAACACATCTAAAAACAAAATAGAATTAAAAAGGGCTAGATGACATCTGCCCAGTATTGGGCCACATCAACAGCATTTCCTCTTGCCAACATAAGGTCCTCCTCAGCGCACATTGAGGAGCATCGTGTACATTGTATCATATGGGAGATATTTTGTACTTCTCCACATTCACACAAGCTTTCGTCTACAGGGAAACCTCACTTTCTCAGGTTAGCCCTTGATCTTCCTACCCTGGCACACAGTCTGCTTAAAGCTTTCCACACAGGCCATGATTGTTCTTGGCCAGGCGGTAGAGAATTGTGTAGTTCTGCCCAGTTGTCTGGTAGCTCCTTGCTTGCTTTCCAAATCTGAAATTGAGGGGATGGGAGTTCTTGTACCACATTTGTTCTGTGATTCAACTGGAAATAATAGCCTTATGTAAGTGTTTTTTTGCTTCTTTGTTGTCTGGGTTTCCGATCAAGGGAGTTTAGTAATGGTGTAAAGTGCTTCATTGCTTCATATAGACCTTCATATCATACTTGGTGTCCAAAAGTCTGCAATACTGCTGTGGCATACTCATCTTCAGAGGTTCAGCTCACATGTGCATCTTGTCTCTATTTTAGTGATATGAGACAACAGGCAAATATTATGCGACCATGAAAAAATAAAATTAGAAGCACTAGGCCTGTTCCTTCCTACATAAATATGACCTTACAAGAGCATTTTGAAAGGCCACATAGGAGTAAAGTAATGATCATCAGTGGGAAACTGTATGTTTGACCTAGAAGTCCCATCAGTCCTACCTAGATGGTAGTTAGGCGGTGGGGTCCCAGCCACAAAACAGCTGTAGGATCTCCATTTTCAATCTGTGATCTAAAGAACTTCTTAACGTCTGTATCTTGTATCATCAAATAAAAAGATGGCCACACCTCAGGCAGTGGTAATAGTCCTACACTTTTCTGTCGAGAGGTTAAAAAAATAACAGCTTTCATTCAAAATTATTTTGCCAGCATACATTTCAGAAAAGAAGTGTGGACTTTAAAAAAATCTTTCCCCAATGAACATTTCATTTTAAAATGTACCTTCTTTGTTTTTCCATTGATAGTTCTCATTTTACATAAGGAAGAATTCGTATTCTGTTCAGCTTGGAAATAAATACAGGTTGTATGTCAGAATCTGGCTGGCCATCCATAGTGTTCCTTGTGCATTTAAAAATCTGAGAAATGTTTTTGCCATTTGAAGACAATTAGACAGCTTTTATGTTGATTTCACAGTTGAATGATTAGAACTCTAAGGGCCAAAGTTCATATCAGGAAGAGGACACATAGATTCTCTACTACAGGGGTTCCCAACATGCCCCCAATGCCATCCCATCCAGCCCATCGTCACCTGTGCCACAAGTGGGCACGTTTACATCATCCATAAAACATGCCCAAGCAAATGCACCCGTGACTGTCGTAAATGCGGAAGTGGGTGCATTTACGTCAGCTGTAAATGCTTCCACCTCGGGGGGGGGGATGGTCTGTCCCATGCTGCCCGGGGTGTGTGGTCAGGCCCGTGGTGAAAAAAGGTTGACCATCCCGCTCTACAACAAGTCCTCAAAACTCTTCCCAACAATGTTGTTTGAGGGAGTGTAGCAGTTGTTGCTTTAAAAAGTAACTTCACCGATTTGTCTGTTAACAAAAGTGAAGATTTGGAAATTTAAAAATTACAGCATAGTAAATATCAAGGTTTCCTGTTTTTAAGTTAGCTATTGCTAGATAGAAGGCTTTCAGAAGTATTAATAATAATAATAATAATAATAATAATAATAATAATAATAATAATAATAATAATAATAATAATAATAATAATAATAATAATAATAATAATAATAATAATAATAATAATAATAATAATAATAATAATAATAATAATAATAATAATAATAATAATAAAGTTTAATTTCTATCCCGTTTTCCTGACACAAGTGCCACTCAAAGCGGCTTACAACATATATAAATACAATAAACAGAGCAAAATATACAATAAACTACAAAAGGCAATACACAATTAATACAATCATAACATCAGAATATGCAAAAATACAATACAAAATATAAATAATTAAACAATATCAACCACCCAGCAGCCACAAAGGCACCCTATAGTTCAACGTCTGTGAGGCAGCTGCGTCGGCGGCGGCAATGGCTCCCACCTGTCTCTCCCCAACGGGGCCGGTGGCGTGGGCTCCCGGGGCGAGACAGGGAGCTGCTCGAGGCGGCAGGCGTCGTCGTCCTTTTCTGCTCCCTTAATTTTTATTACCATAAATTAACTTCACTCTTGTTTTATTAAAAATTAATCAGAGTGTCTTTGTTACCTAAGGGATACCAGATCTTCTTGGGTATGTGCTAAAACTGTTAACAGTAAATTTGAAGATTCCCAGACAAAATAATTTCAATAATTAAAGTCCTGTAGGTACCTAGAGCCATGCAGGCTTGCTGTGCAATTGTAAACACATTTACCCAAAAAATAAATTCTGTTGTGTTCAACAGGAGTTGCCCAGTAAGTATGCATTGAGGATTCTAGCCTTGTTGTTACTTGCCATTAAGTTGTTTCTGACTTATGGTGACCATATGTATGAATGACCTCCAAAAGGTCCTATCATGAACTTCTGTCTTCTGGCCTTAATTTCATAAATATGCCATTACTTATAGAACTGATGTTAAATATTGTCCCACCTGCTTGTGAGGTTAGTAGCTACGCTGCCTTGGGTATTCTAGGACATGTCAGAAAAATAACTTTTTCAAACTCTGGTTGCAATTAATAAATAAGCAACATAGACACCTTTGTTCAGAACTGAACAATCTTTATAGAGGTTTGAAAGTTTCAAGAGGAAAGACCAACAGGTCCATGATGGCTGTTAGCAGTGTGCACAGAAAAATGCAATGCCATTTATCAAATTACTCTAGAACAGCTCAATGAAGCACACAGGAGACTTCCATTAGCAATGCGAGGAACTAGATGCAGAAATTAATCTTTAATATGTGCTTTCCCTACCTGATTTTATAACCAGATGCACATGTAAAAACCATTCCTAATAAAGCACAAATACTGCCATTTAGCCTTTTGGAAGAGGAAAGAGCGTTTGCTCCAAAATCAACAGCCGTCTTCCTCTGAGAAGCAATGAATCAGTAGGGTATTACCACTGAAAAACATCTAAGCAAGCAGTGTTTACCCTGACTCCTTTAATAATGGGAATTAATAAAAGCAGGCCTTCTTTCTAGGCCTGTTGCACAAAGGATTCACAATAATAAAGTCACCCAGCAAGTGCTGTTTCAGGAATATAATATAACAGCATGATGATTAGCAATGTTTGCCTGTAATTAAATTAATGGCTTGCTTATGTGATCACTCTTATTTTAGTTTTCTAGCTGCACAGAGGAAAAATAAGGCACATGCTTCCCTAGCCAAAGTTATCCTGTTTTGGGAGTATTAAAAGTTGTGTATCTAATTCTGCTCTCTCATACAAATTGTTGTTTTTAACTCCCACTTGCGGAAGTGCAAGTAATGTCTTCTTCTCACTGTCAACTGAAACCAGTTCTTGGCTAGAGGCAAGGAAGAATATAATGAACGTCTATCCAATTGAAGCATGCAATCTGGCTAGTCGTTTTTTCCATTCATAAACTATGAGATAGATAACTGAGAGAGAAAGACAAGCATATATTCCAGGGGTTCCCAACCTATGGCCTGTAGGTTGGACCTGGCCCATCACCACCTCCGCCATATTTGGAAGTGGAAGCATGTGTGTTTATGTCAGCCGTAAAACGCAAAATGCACAGACGTGCCCACAGCTGTTGTAAATGTGGAAGTGGCCGCACTTACAACAACTGTAAATGAGCCTGCTTCTGCTTCTGGGGGGGCGTGATCTGGCCTGCTCAGCTGTCCGGGGGCCTGGTCAGGCTCATAACATAAAAAGGTTGGCCATCCCTGGAATAGTGTGTCTCAATCTACTGGTATCAACAGCTACAGTGCATGTCATCCATAACCTTTATTTCAAATCTGATTTCTCAATCTTGCTCTTTTATGGCCAGTATTCAAGATTGTTGATATTTTAAAAAAATAAAATAAAATCAGCAATTAAGTTTATATCCCACAATCTGAGCTTACTAGAGCACAACAGAACATTTCTGCTTGCTGAAACCTAGCAAAAGTTTCATGTTTCTTATGGTTCAGTAAGATATCCCTTGGTATGTATTTCCACTTATTTGAAGGGAACATCACTAGATCATGCTAATGTGCTAATGGAGCCCCCACCCCCACCCCACCCCCAGTTCATGCATAACTTCATCAACTGGAAACAGTAGGTATAATTTGGATGCCTATGAAAAACACAGAGGTATTTCTAGAATCCCATTGGGAGACCGAAGCAGTTTTCTGAAAGGCTAAATCGGCAGTTGGTGATAGAGTGCTGTGGAAGCCCTGTTCCATTCATTACTAAATTTCAATGGAGCATATTGTTAGCCCAATATTTCCAATTTGTTGTCAGCTCATCCAGCCCCTCCATTTTCTTCATCTGTGGTCTTAAACTCTTCTTGGCACTAGAAAGTACATTTGGTCTTTAGCAACCACTGCACAACCATATTTCTCGATTTGCTGGGTTAAAACAACAAGGCTGGTGGTGAGCACAGGCAGTGGAAGATAAACACAGGCAGAAATCTGTGTGATGCTTTATGTGTTCATGTTAATGTAATTTCTCACGAGCAGCAAAGCATAGCTTATGAAGTCTGTCACAAAGCTATATCAATAAAACATGTACAGCCCGACTCATCAGCCAGCTGACCATTTATGTATGTCACATTTTATGGACACTGTATTTTAAAACAAGTATTGTATTACCATCTTCAGATTATAAAACCAAACTGCTGTGTTTGCCTCATATAAACCTTTGAAAAATTGTAACAGCCATACAACCAAAAGAAAAACACATTTGGGTGTAACTAATTTTTACATTTGATGTACCCTAGATCTGCAGGATTTGCTGTGTAACCCAAGTAATATAGAAGAGTCACTGTGACTAAAATGAAAATAATTCTTTACTCTATAGCTCTCTCTGGGCACACACACACTTACACACCACCATTGTGGTATTTCTAGCTCCACTGTATGGCACAGGACTGCAACAAAGTATATGGATAAACTATGTAATATAAGTATATCACATTAAAACATTGATTCTTGTGCCATGTAAGGAAAACGGCTATACCACGGATATTCTAGCGTCAATGTGGAAGGCCATGATACTGGGATATACATTACATACACATAATGAAGGAAAAAACTGACATGTTTCTCAAAGAGCCTCCTTTGTCAGACTATATCTGGCAATTAGGTTTAAATATGGAGGTCCAACCCAATCAAAAGAACCCACAATGTTCATTCTGTGGTAAAGTCTATTATTACTTCTTTGGATGATGTTCACATATAAAAAACTGGGTGATATTCTTTAATCTCTTCCAAGGGGAAGCACAAATATGCATTTTGTGCAACTTTGAGTGGCCCTACTCATCTATGGAGCATACTTTATATTAAAATGATGGTATAAAAATGGTGCTTAAAGCAGTTTCAGCTGTTATCTGTATTGCATATATTCTCTATATGAATTTAGCCATCTTATATATTCTAAATAAAACACATTCACCTAGAGATTTTATGTATACACAGATTCTACTTTTTCTAAATTTTTTATGATTTTCCTCCTTTCCCCAGCTGAAACTGCTATTGGACATCCATCACATATTTGACATATGAAGGACATAATTTATTTGTAAACTCAGGATGTTCTTGCTTTATAGAATTGCTTGTACTTTATAATTTATTAACCCATTATGATTGGAAATGCTTATCTAAGTGCTACGCATTGAAGTGTACGTCTGCTGGATCTGTTTCATTCTATCTGTGACTACATCCTTTTTCCATAGTAACAATGGTATAATAAGGGCATGTAAGGTTGGAAGATGCCCCATGATATGGGCAAAATGATTCAGGTATGCATGATAATTTCCACAAGAAGACAGACCCATCGAGTTATATCGTGCTATATCAGCTAAGCTTTATCAGAAAAAAAAGAAATCAGACAGCAGGATAGGAATGCAGAAAAGTCAGAGAAACTCAGGAAACTGCAGTTTCACTGAATGAATATGTCAAGCCTTTTGCCATTAAAATACAAAGTGTTCTGTTAGTTGGCTTAAAAAAAGAAACTCTTACCATTTGTAGTATATGAGGTGTGAAACATATTGTCAAAAATATGATGTTTAAAAGATATCAATATAGTGGCATTAAATGTTTACTTTTATGTTACCAATCCCTGTGCTTCCTGAAAAACTTTGACTTCAAAGGGGGGGGCATTCCTTCCATAGGTTTTTGGTGCACGTTTTGGTGAGCACAAAATATGGCATTATACAAAAATTGCAAAAATGTATGGACGAGGTAATGAAATGACTTGAACCAGTGATATGAACCAGACTCTCCCTGATTCCACCAACAGGTTTATTAATTAAGTCATCGTCTGGAGAAGTGAGAGTTGTACTTAAAAGTTTGAAAGGATTAAAAGATTTATTACAAAAGCTCTTGTTCACTACAGGCTCCCTAGCTGACTCCACTGTAGGCAAAGGTTGATGGCAAAGGTTGATGGCAAGGACTAAAATGGTGCCAAAATGTTTCCCATTTACCTGCTTTCTTCTCATCTTCCAAATGCATTGGTAAGGCATTTGGCAGATGCCACTGATTTTATGGGTTTCATAGAAGCAGGAACACATAACTAGAAAAATAGAACACAGGCTACTTCCTTGACTTGTTACATGTCGTTAGAAAATAGTGTTGCTTGAGTTTGTTAAATTCAGTATGTCATGCACTCCCAGATTATGGACATTTGCTCCTGCCATACCAATTCCAACATACATTGACCTCTGTATCCTGCTTTGGGACCTCTTTCAAGTCCTCATCATTACACAGATAACTTTCTCCTCCCTTTCAGAAGCTTTACTACCAAATGCTTTGTTCCATGTCATGCCAATACCTTAGGGTAGTCAAGAGGATTTGCTGCCAGGTGTATAATCCCTTAGGCCAGTGATGGCAAACCTTGGCACTCCAGGTGTTCTTGAACTTCAGAAGCCCAAGTCTCTGTGAATCCACATGAATAGGTTTACTGTGTATCACAGTAAACCCGTTTGTCCAAAATAAGCATCAGTTATATGCTCATAGATCTGAGGCCATAACATTGAGGTTTGCTATCTTGAGAGAGGTTAAAACAAGGTTGCAACATGGAAACAAGCCTTCTTGGTGGTGGTTCCTTTAATATAGAACAAATTAAATCCAGAGATTGATCAGGTTCCCATCCTTTCAGGTATTCACGGAGGGAATAAAATTCCTCTCACAGGTAGTGATGGGTTAGATGAGTTTATTATGAATTCAGTATGAGTTTTAATTATTTATGGCTGTCACCATGCTCTACTGTCTTATTGGTATTTTATTTTATTCATTACTAGCTGATTACCCGGCCTTGCCTGGATTTTTTTTTACCATAGGCCAGTTTTAACCATGGAAACCTCATGGGGTGTGTGTGGGTCACGCCTGCCTCCCTTCCTCCATCTCTCTCTTCCCTCACCCGTCCCCTCTCTGCCTCCCTCACATATCCCTACCTGGGTCTGTGAAATCCCTTCCTCCGTCTCTCTCTTCCCTCACCCATCCCGCTTCTCCATCGACGGTCCTCCTTTATCCTTCCCATGCACGTGTCCCCTTTGCGTCCCTACCTGGGACTGTGGCATTAACCAGCTCAATTACATCATAATGATGACACAATCGGGTGACCTACCTGGGGCTATGACATTAGCATCACTATGACATCACTGGGACACACACACACCCTCCTGTCGAGTATACATCCTTTTGCAGATCAATTTAGGGGCATACACCCCCCCATGGGGCTTGTGACACCCCCCACACCCCGTGGCACTCTCGCAGGTGCAAGGTAGGTGTGTGCCAAGTTACAGTGCAATTGGTGCAGGGCTGTGGATTTGTATAGAGAACAAACAAGACCTCACCTCTGTTTTATATATATATATAGATTATTGTGTGTGGATTATGGGTTATTTCAGGTTTGATTTAGTGTTCTTTTAGTGTTGTAATTGGCCACCCAGAGTAGTGTTCATTACTAAGTTGGATGGGATATAAATGTTACAAAGAATAAATGAGTAGGAAAAACAATTTTAAAATTCGCAAAGCAGAGCAATATGAAAAACCCAATGAACAGCGACTAGAAATGCATCTGCAGCTCCCCCAAAGGTTTGTTGCACTTTGTGTCCACCCATTTGGTTGGAAGGTTGGCAGGTCAGTAGCATACCTGTCAAGTTTTGGGAAATTTCTGTCAAATAAGGGAAATTTCCCGGCCAAATCAGGAAACTGGACAGCTATGCTTATCCTGTGCTGGCCTCCAGTCTAACTCCAGTCTAATTGCAGTCTAACTAATATGGGATGATGGTGGGAAAGCGTGTAAAATACGGGGGTTTGACAGAAATTTCCCAAATTTCCCAGGTATGCAGTAGTTCTAGTGAGTTTCGATTTTTGTCCCAGCTCCTGCCAACCTAGCAGTTCAAAAGCAGGAGTTTGCAAGTAGAAAAGTAAGCAGTGTTCCATACACTCTGGTTTTTAGTCATGCCTGCCACATGTCCATGGAAATGTCTGCAGACACAGACAGCACTGGCTCTTTGGCTGCAAACAGAGATGAGCACTGAAGCCTAGAATCGGATACTTCTGGCTTTTGAGCAAGGACGACCTATTTGGTTTTATCTGAAGTCAGAATCGAGAATGAATGGTGCCCAGAAATAAAGCACAAGTCAAAAGCAATGAGCTTCCATCAGCTTGTTAATACTGATAAAATTGTAAAATTCTGAACTCATTAGAGAGTCCCAGCAGTCTTCACAGGAAGTCTCCCATAGACAGTTGGAGAGTGAGAGGTCCAGCCCTAGCCCCCTCCAGTATGGGGTGCCTCAGGGCTCGGTGCTCTCTCCTCTCATATTTAACATCTACATGAAGCAGCTGGGTGAGATCATCTGTTCCCATGGGGTGCGGTACCACCAGTAGGTGGATGACACTCAGCTGTTCGTCTCAGCCCGTGGAGACCCCAGCAATGCTGTCAAAGTCCTATCTGTGTGTCTGGAGGCTGTGGGGGTCTGGATGGGGGCCAACAAGTTACAATTGAATCCCAGCAAGACTGAGTGGCTGTGGGTTCGGGGTCCTGCGCTACTCCGGGAGTTGCCATCCTTGGTCTTGGATGGGGCTACTTTGCCCCAGACAGACCCAGTGCTCAACTTTGGGGTCCTCCTGGACTCTCGACTGCTTCTAGAAGAGCAGGTGGTGGTCGTGGCCAGGAGGGCCTTTGCACTGCTCCTAGATAGGGACTCCTTGCTTATGGTCACACATGCTCTGGTCACCTCCAGACTAGACTATTGCAATGCACTCTACATGGAGCTGCCCTTGATGACCATTTGGAAGCTGCAGCTGGTCCAGAATGCGGTGGCCCGGGTAGTGATGGGGTGTGGGCATTATACCCGTGCCTCACCGCTTCTCCGGCAGCTGTACTGGTTACCAGTTTGCCTCCACTTGCAATTCAAGGTGCTGGTTATGACCTTTAAAGCCCTATATGGTAGTGGGACAGGATACCTAAGAGACCGCATCGCCCTAATGACGTCTGCCCGTCCAACCAGAGTGGACCGGAGGGGCTCCCTAATTGTTCCATCAGCCAGTGGGGCTCGCCTCTCTGGCACAAGAAGAAGGGCCTTCTCCGTGTCCGCACCGGCCCTCTGGAACCACTTGCCAGTAGAGCTACAGTTACAGACGGAGTTGCTGCCCTTCAGGAAGGTCTTAAAACCTGGCTGGTGGGGCAGGTGTGGGGCCCTGAGGTCAATGTGGCTCCTGTTCGCTGGCTTTTATAATAAGATGACCCTCTCTCTGTTTCTTGGGGTGGGTGGGATTTTAATGTGGGTGGGGGTTTTAACCGTTTTTTATTGTGTGGGGTTTTTAGATTATGTAAGCCGCCCTGAGTCGGGCTTGCCAGAGTGGGCAGCGAACAAGTTGAAAAATTAAATTAAATTAATTAAACAATCTACATATCACAGTGGCCAAATCATCATTTTCTTGGCATGGTCATAGCTGGAAAACAGATGAACAGCATTATGGCTGTATTAGTTATTTTTGTCATGTTTTTTCCAAGGTCAAAAGCAAGTTAACCAATTAAGTATGGAGGAATATGCAGAAGAATGTCTGTCCCTACCTTGTGGTGAATTATTACCCTCAAATTGGACGGCTTGGATTCAATCCCAGGCTTGGGTTTTGGTGGCCTCAGAGGCTAAGCAGCTTGCTGAGCAGCTTGCTTAGCTAAGCGGCTTGTTCAACCAGTCAATGAAATTTAGCATTTGGGGCTGTACAGTGAAATTTGTTGGAAAGTGCCAAGTCCTTAGAATTCCCTAGGCACATTTGATCATTATTGTTTCTGCATATGAGCCCTAAACAAAGACCTCAAAAAAAGCAGCTGCTAATCCGATCCTTTTTTTTTTTTTGTAATTCTAAACACTTACCAATGTGATCTACTTACAACAAAATACATACCAGTGTTAGCGGGACCAATGTGATTTTCAGGAGGCTTTAACTAACAAAATCTAACCAAAGAAAATGAAATTAAAATCCTGGTCTCATCAACAAGCTCTTTGGATGAAAAACTGCTTTCAACCAAGACTAATTTAGAGAAGCAAAATGTCTATTCTGCACAAAGAAATTCAAGTCCTTTAGGCTGAAGCTTTCTTCTAATTTCTGCATCTCTTTACAAGATTGCTACTGCTGAGATTGGCTCAAGATATATTCCCCTTAGTTTCAGAAACTAACCAGCCTGATACTGGAAACTTACTCCAGCTAGGTGACTACCTATGTTTTCAGTAGTAGTGATGGGCAATGTCTTTCACTACACTTAGCACTGTTGAGTTGGCAGGTCCCCACTTAATGTTTCCTTGGTCCAGTCCTTACCAGTGTAGGAATCATCCACTAAAATCCCCTTTTGCTAATTGTAGGGCTACTTTTGGCAAAATCACTATCAGAACATGGCTGCCTCCAGTCCTTTTTCCCTGTAGCTTCAAGTGGTCTTCAATCTACCAATCACTCATCTCTTTTTCTGTTCCACTGGCAGGAAATTTGTTTCATCTCCATTGCTCTCCGACTACTTTACTTTCAATCACCAACTTTTGTGGAGGGTTTAGCAGATGTTTATTTCATTTCTTGGCTTCACTATTTTCCTCTCTCTTTGAGCCCATCATACAGTAGTTGCTGGAAGACACTTTAGAAAGCCATGTCACATGTGATGAGGTCAACAAACAAACTCGATTCTCCATTTTGCAACTACTAACTGCTGGACTACCTCTCAGTTTGGGGATGGTGCTTGTGTAGAGTGTGCTTCTTTTTCTCCACCTACTCCCAGAACATTTGGCTTCCTACTATAAAGGTAAAGGTCTCCCTTGCTCGAAAGCCAGTCGTATCCAACTCTAGCATGTGACCTGCTGACCTTCCAGTTGTCAAGTACAGCAACCTAAACACTAAGCCACTGCAGTCCCTTCCTACTATAAAACACACATATTATTGTCTATTAAAATGATTTAAGCTGGCTGAAATACACAGTGAGTTAGATATCTGACTACATAGCCAGAGGTCAGAAGTTCAATTCCTCACTCTTCCTCCATAAAGAAGAGGACGGCTTGTGTGACCTTTGGATAAAGCTTCACAGTTCCAGGATGCTCAGAAGAAGATAATAGTAAGCCACTTCTGAGTATTATGTATGTAGAAAACTCTGAAAAGGGTACTGTATATACTCAAGTATAAGCTGAGTTTTTAGCCCCAAAAATGAGCCCTGTGAGGGTCCCAAGACTGTGCCAGATTGACATGTGCCAACAATTTAATTAATTTTACCATATTTTCATGTATTTTGATTATTCAAACTCACTAGCAGCTGCTGCATTCCCCACTCTCAGCTTATATTCGGGTCAATCTATTTTCCTGGGTTTTCAGGTCAAAATTAGGTACCTTGGCTTATATTCAGGATGGCGTATGCTCGAGTATATATCGTAACCATAAATCATCATTGACTTGATAGCACATAATTAAGGAAGCAACTAGTAAATAGGGTTTGTTGGAGTTTAGATACAATTATAAGGGACTATGGTGGCTTAGTGGTTAAGACGTGAACTTGATTACTGGAAGGTCAGCAGTTCGAGACCCAAGCGCTGCATAACGAAGTGACCTCCCATCATCTGCCCCAGATCCTGCCAACCTAGCAGTCAGAAAGCAAGAAATTGCAAGTAGACAAATAGGTACCACTTTGGTGAAAAGACAACAGCATTCCATGTGCTCAAGAGTCTAGTCATGCCTGCCACATGCCCACAAAAACATCTGCAGACACAGATAGCACTGGCTCTTTGGTTGTAAACAGAGATGAACACTGTATCCTAGAGTCAAATATGACTGGCTTTTGAGCAAGGGCAAGCTTTACTAGATACAATTATACACAGAGAAAAGTTTTTGAAACTTATTAGATTTATTGTCCTGCCAATTTTACCAGTTAAATGGTAAGTGTCCCTATTTTTTGAATAGCTTATCAAGACTACAAAGCAGGTTATGCATTTGAAGAACATCAGTCTCTTTCATTTCTAGGTTTTATTCCTTGACTTGCAAAATATAAGAGATACAGTAAAACCCCTACTTACGAAAAAAGTCTGTTCCATAGGCTTTTGCTTAAATCAATTTTTTTTTGTAACTCAAAACAAACCATAGGAAAAGTTATTTTTTTTATGTAACTCAAAGCTAACCCATAGGAAAAATGATTTTTTAAATGTAAATTGAAGCAAACCCATAGGGAAATGAATTTTTATATAACTCGAAGCAAACCCATAGGAAAAGAATCATGTAACTTGAAGCAAAACCATAGGAAATCGTGTAAATCGGGACATGGTTTTAGCATAAAATCATTTTGTAAGTCAAATTTTATGTAATTCGAGGCATTTGTAAGTCAGGGTTTTACTGTATGTCCATGTACAAGTAGCACCATTTTTCAGGCATGCTTAAGAGGCCTTGTTTTATTTTTACACCTCACTTTTTTGCACACACCACCCTCCCTTGTTTTATCTTTGTCTTATTTGTGCTAGCCTGGAAATGGGAAGATTTTTAATGGTAATATACTCAACAGTTTGCAAGAGAGAAGGCAGCCAAAAATCAGATGCCATTACATTGTCACACCAATACCCTGTTCCATATTTATGTCAAAGTAGAGATGTGAGGCAGTCAAACAAAAGTTGTGTACAGTTCAAGAGCAGGTAAAATAATGAGAAGCAACAGGATGTTTCTGAGCATGTTTAAACAGTAGTTGAACCATGAAATGAACACTCAAGTATAAGATTGCGGGGTTAGCTCTACTCCATACCCTTCATTTTCCAGAACAAACCTTCATACCTGGAGAATGGATCCCAAAAACTGAGTGTCAGGGCCACAACCTTGAGAGCAAGCCATTCCGGCATTCAAGACATAGCAAGCATTACTAACTAACCCCATGATGGCGAACATTGGCACTCCAGATGTTCTTGGACTTCAATTCCCAGAAGCCCAAGCACTCTGTAAATCCACACAAATGGGTTTACTGCGATTCATCCCACCCGGGCTGCCCTCGTCACTCCCGGAAGCGGAAGTTAGATGTGCCCATAAGAAGTGGGATGGCAACATGTGATATGTTGTGTGAATAGAGTTTTAAAATAATTAAGAGAGGCCCAGACAGCTATATGGAAACCTTTAAGAATACAGAAAGAACCATTTTTAATTCTCTCTTCCCCTTCCTCCAGTGAGTTAGAAACTTCCTATAAAGGGTAGAAGTAATAAATACTGTACAAAATGGTACAAAATGCAAATTCTGATCTTGTCTATATTTTGCTATAAATTATAGATTCATCTGCACATAAAACATTTTCAAAAAAGTGGAGAAGGGGGCAACCACATTGGATGTCTTCTTCACTGACCTTTTAAATATGATTATTTATAGGTTCCTTGTGCTGCTGATTATTCAGAAATGAATCTTCCCAATTTCCAATAACAAAGCACCATGAATTACTTGATCTGCTAGCTGGAAGCAGAAGAGCATTAACCCCTCCCAAGGAACATAGTTTTCTAAGAACACTGTTTTCTTAACACTACAAGAAATGGAGAGAACAGCTTTTTGCAATACTGATTGTGTTAATACATATGTAACAGAAAAGGAGAGAGGCAGAGGTGTGTTGAATAGCATACCTGTATGTGCTGCTTCAACAAAACCAGCTGCTTGGGTTGTGATTAGTGAGTTGTTGTTTTTTTGTTGTTTTTTTGACAAAGAATCTAATCAGATTTTCAGACAGTCATGGAAGAGGCAGATTACAACAGTCCCACCAATGCCCAATATTAAGGTCTTCAGAACAGCTTTGGGAATAGCAGCCAAGATGTGCACATGCATCCAAATTAAAACAATTGGTGCAAACTTTCAATTTCTTCATGGCCTAGAGCTCCCAAAAATCTTGGTGTAGGCTTCTGGGAGTTTTTATCCAAGAACATCTGGGAGCCAAAGTTTGGGTGTAGATGGTGCATATGCCATTTTAGCAACCATTGTTGCTTCTTCTAGATACTGTGCCATTCAGTTTGCTGAAAACATAGACTTCAAAGCATCAAAACATTTCAAAGAATTAACAGAAAAGAAGAACTAGACTGCAAGGCACCCATTCCTGTTCAAATTTCACTTTGGTTGTAGGGAAAAACTATCAAGTGCTTTAGGCTATCAGTTAGGTTAGATTTCCTCGGGTTTTTAATATGCAATACCCATTCTAATGTACACCACTGGCAAAACCTCTGTTTAAATATCTCACATACTTGAGAAACCTTATAAAGTGCCAGAAGTTGGAATTGACTAGAAAGTATCTACCACACATTCAAGCTTGTACATCCCCAAACTCAATTGTGTTTATTTCTCCAAATCATTTTTTTGTACAACCTTAATTATATTTAAATAAATGAAAAGAGATGGCAAATGAACCTAGAGTAGGAGGAGGAGGACATCACCAATGCCTATGGAATAATGTCAGATATAGAATCCTTGGTAATCTGACCCAGGTAAGAGAGCATAAGAGATAGGAACAATAGAGACATTTAGGAGGAGGAATGAATAGAAATTTCAGACATCAGCTAAACATGTAGATGTCATCAAAGAAGTAATAAGGTTATGAAGAAATGTGCCTAAATATTCCATAAATCAACCTAAATGTTTTGCAAAGTTAATAATGTCCAAGAGAAAGGACTTTAAATATGATGGGAAGATCTGTTAGAAGGAATTTATACATCTAATAGTTATGGGGTGCAATTGATGGCATGATCCAGGGAATTACATGCCCTAATTACGGATGATGGTCCCCAAGTGGATTAAATCCTGCTTGAATCCATCTTGATGGAGGGCAGCAGCTTCATCAATATTGGCCTTGGGCTGATGAGGACTTTGTGTGCCAAAAGAGCTCAGACCAGAAAATGACTCGCAGAACTGGATTAGTGGTACAGGTGTCACACTGCGATGCAGAAGGCAGATGAACGGCCAATGCATTATATTCTCAGGACAGTCTCCATGGTTGATCCTTATGATGATCGCCTATATTCGAATTCAGATACAGAATTATAATAATTACTTATGAAGCCACTAAGTAGTATATCAGAATGCTGGCTGGAATCATATATTGTCCCACAATAAACTGATCAAAAATCACTGGCAACAGCTAAATTACCTACGATCCCAAATTGGATGTTGGAAGTGAAGTCACTCTGACTCATGCATAGCTGCCTCAAGGTTGCAGCCTAGTAGGAAGACCACCAGCCCCTTTCAATTATTTGATGAGCAGGGCCTTACTAGAGGCTAGGCTGATCAAATTTGACTCAAAGGGCTCGTGACCTATAGCCAGAGTAACAACGTGGAGCCTATTTTGTTAGCCAGCCCTGTAAGGTTATTTTTGTGATCTCTAAAAGAATTAAACAAGATGTTTTCCCTGGAGAAAGGAGGAAATTGTTCCTGGCATCCTCTGGAAATACTGCTTAACCTGCATATGTTGAAGACAAAAAACTGACACCACCAATACTTCAAAATACAACTCAAACTATTCACACACATACCCAGCCATTCACACTCCCATCCATAACAAAAAAAACCCCACACACATACATTATTATTTTTTTGGTTTGAATGTCTCCCAGATGATCCTAGGAGCACAAAATTGGCTCTAATAATAATAATTTCATGTCAGAGATTACTCTGGGTTGAACGGATTTTAGGGCTCATCTGAATGATGCTTTTTTGCTTCTTTCATGTCCCCAAGTACAGCTCTCGGGTATCAAAACCCGACCTTCCAGTCTCCAGCTCAGCATCTTAACCACTTTGCACCCACATAAGCTCTCCACCCCAGTAGATAGAATTTAACTGCTTAGCCCAGTGGCTTAAACATAATTAAAGAAAACAAGCGTGTACCACGCCAAAAGGACAGACAAAACAGGATGCTAATCTACATAAAATTACATATGCTGATTTATGTATTCCAATACAAGATTAAAAATAAAATGTCATTGAAACAGAATTGCAGTACATTTCACTCAAGTGGGATAGATAGTGAACATGAGACCTAGGCATGCCAGTGTGTTTCTCACCAACCCACATCCCCTCAGTCTGGCAGAGCTAGGTTTCCCCAAGACAAACCCCATGAACTTATGGTTGCTTTGTTTCCACACATGCAACATATTGGGGTTCAAATCCTTCATGGGCTGTGGAAACTAATGAGAGGGGGTAATGGAAATGGTAGACCACTCTTGGGGCATCTAGCATATCTTAAAAGCCCCATTAGGCCTACCATAGCTCTGAAGTAACTTGACAACACAGAACACCATCATATAACAATAAAGGGGAGGGAAATGAGAAGGAGCCAGGAAAAGAAGAGAGAAATCACCCTCAAGGCAACACTTAACATCCCAATTAAGTATTCTATTATAAGAGAGAGCAGAAAGTATGTGAACAGGGAGATCTATTCATCTGTCCAACAAGATTTTAATATTCTATCTATATCTATAAAGCAAAGAAGTACGTTCGTATGTCCAGTATGCATTGCCGCCCCCCACGATGCACCTCCCCGACAGGAACACAGGGCGTACCTTGCATGTCCCAGCAGACGAAGAGGGGGGTCCGGAAGCTGTGGGTGGGGTGTAAGCCACACCAACAAGGATCGTGATTTTGTTGTTGGTGCGCATGCATGTGCAAGCATGCATGCATCACCGCCGGGCACCCGACACTGACGCGGGTGCGCATGTGTGCGTGTCACATCCAGGCTTCCGGCAGAGGATGGCACTTCCCACCTGCGGCTGCAGCCATCACCCCTTGCACACGCGTGTGCGAACAATATGCCCCAAAAGCCGCCTCAGTCCTGCCACGCCGTCAGGCCTCCACCAGAGGCAGCCGCAATGCAGAGCCAAGGACAATGCAGCCGACCCCCTGGGACATCAGAAACTGCGGTAAAACCCCTAAAAAAACACACACACACACACACACCGCCAGGGATACCATTGGTTCCCTCCCCCCTCCACCATATCCCCATCCCAACTTGGCTCCCTCCTGGGTGAAGTCCGGGCACCTCTGCTAGTACCTACTAAAGATTGCATACTGTGCAACCTCTATCAAATGCAGTCAAAATAAAATGTAAAAAATTGTCAGTACTCACATGGAGCAATAGGGGTATAGAAAGCATGTAATATTGCTTACTTACGCTTTGAAATAGAGATGAGCACTGAACCCTAGAGTCGGATACGACTGGCTTTCGTGCAAAGGAAACCTTTACTTTTTACCTACACTTGGGCTCACTTTTGCCTTCCTGTTCTGGTTTTTTATTTATTGTGATTATTAAAGCTAAAGTATGGAGGAGGGGAACAACCATATTTTGACTATTAACATCATCTTTGCTCTCTCTTGTTCACACAAATTCTTCCCTCTTTACACACACCCTTAAAAGGTCACTTGGTCTCTTGGGAACTACACTGAAATCCTCTAGCTTCAGGAAGCTGTGAGCAACCTAATTACCATGGCTGACTTCTTAATTTTCTTTGGGGAAGAAATCTCTAAGGTCTGTATTAAAGAACTACAATCTCTTTTAGCAGCGATGGGGACAGACTTACCATCTCCAGGAACAACACAACGCCAAAGCAATTGGCAGTGTTTAATTCAATTCTATGAAGATACACCAACAGCCAAATATTAAGCCAGTAATAAACACAGCCTGCCGCCTATGCAGATCATTTCTGGGCTTGAGCAGAGATGCAGTGTCTTAAGCAGTATCTCAACATGGATGGTCCCTATGTGGGCACCCTGTCTTTTTGTGTGGCAGTTGCGGTTACACAACCCGTCTGCAACCTTTCCCAGAACAGAAAATGTTTTGCAGATTGTTCTCTTTTTCTTATTCTCTTATAATAACTTGTTTTAAACAGCAAACACAGCACAAAGTCTGAAGACTTTTAAATGTCAGCTCCTACTAATTGGACAAAAGTGTTGAGAATGGTTGCTTATGGTGTTTAAATAGTGCTTTGTATGTGCCACCAAGTCAATTTATAATATATTTAGTAGTGCTTTCAAGTTAAATGAGATGTTTAAGGCATGGTTTTACCAGATCCACACATCAATTCACTTCAAAGTGAATTGCTGCCCTTCAGGAAAGGAGTAAAGACCTGGCTGGCAGGGCAGGTGTGGGGCCCGAACGGGACTATGGTTCCCGCCGGCTGGCTTTTATAAGAACTCTCTCTTCTTGTATGGTGGGTGGGATGGGTGGATGGGATATGGATTTTTTAAAAGGGGGGGGAGTGGGTTTTTATAGGTTTTTATAATGTTTTATGTATTTTTAGAAGTGTTGTGATGCCGCCCTGAGTCGGGTTCTGCCTGAGTGGGCGGCATATACAAATGTGACTTATAAATAAATAAATAAATAAATAAATAAATGAGATTCATGTCTGTGCAGGGATTCGAACACAGGTCTCCTGAGTCTTTGAGTCCTAGTCCGTTACTCCATCCACTACCCTATACTAGTTATCTAGATAGGTGTTTTCCCAACCTTTGGTTTTTGGACTTCAATTCCCCCAGAAGCTTAAGTCAATTCCCCAAAGCACTGATCAGCCAATGTATTGACTTAGGCTTCTTGGAATTAAAGTCCACTAGTGTTCCACAGAACATAGTTTGGGAAACACTCATCTTGACAGTGCTTACAAGCAATTAGATGTACAGTATCTGGATTACATACAAGGATTCACTAGCATTCCCAACCCCCACCCCAGGACATAACTCAATCCACATCTCATGAACTAATGTATAGATCACATTGTAGTTATCGCTTCGATTTTTGCAATGCAGATTTTGGCTTTAAAAGGTACCAGAATGTGCATTAAAAATAATGCTTCATGATAAAATTCATATAAAAATGCACATGAATGTCCGTGCAGACTGTAAGATTAGTTTGTAAGACATCTGTGGGCCAGGCATGTGTGCTGCTTCATTGATGGCAGGTGGATATAAGCTATCACAGAATGGATACCACTTGACATAAAGCAACCACTAGGAAGGCCAGCAACCAGAAGGGAAGACCAGTTCAGGGCAAAGTTCCTGAGGTCCTGGATGAGAATGGCATGGGATCAGAAACAGTGGAAGATGATGTTTCGATCCGCCACGTCAACCTGACGTGTGAAATCAACCAAGTATGGAGATAAGACACAATTGAGAATGAAAATATGAAACTGATATAGACTGAAAAACTTGATTCTTCCAGCCTTAAGATATAATGGATACCCAGCATGGAAAGAATCCATTATTAAACAAATCACAAATGACAATGTGAAGGTGTGTTGTACACAGTAATCTTAGATGTGCAACCCTCAAAGGCCCAAACTCACGGAAAGCGGACATGTTTACGGCTGTTTCTGCTGCTTCCGGCAACGGCAGCAACTGCAGGAGCGAGGGCAGTGTACTAAGGCCTTGTTGTTCAGGTCTCTCTCGCTTGCTTTTTTGCATTTGAAGGGGAAACATGTATATTTAATCTCATCATTTTGAGGGCCACATGCAGTGGTGTGCTGGCCCACAGGGATACAGGGACTCATCCCAGTGCGCCCCAGTGACTGGCACCCCCCCCCCCCGAGGCAGGCAGAGTTAATGGGAATGTATGGGATTTCCCCCCCCCAACCCCCAATAGGAGCCTCCATCACTTCCTGTCCACCGCCCTCCCAAAGTGCCCAGTACACCCCTGGCCACATGGCAAGCCTAAAATAACTAAAAGACTCTAACTTTATTTCTTTCTGAAACTATTCTTATTAATCCAGAGCCCATTTATATTCTCTGGCCTAACCTTTGAGTAAACAATACTTTTTTTTCATAAACTTGTTTAATGAAGTGTATTTATTACTGTGCTAAATAGAGAAAGCCTTGGAGAACTTGCATTTCAAAACTAATGTCTAAAACTGCCCCGCCATACCTGTCAACCACTGCTCCGGACAATCCGGGACCTGCGCACAACGGTTCTGCGCAAGTTGTGTTCTATGCATGCGTAGAAGGCTTTTACGCTTGTGTAGAACCCTTTTACGCTTGCGTAGCCTTCTACGCAAGTGGAGAAGGGTTCGACGCAAGCGTAAAAGCCTTTGACGCAAGCGTAAAAGTCTTCTACACATGTGTAGAATGCGACTTGCGCAGAAGGGATGCACAGTAACTCTCCCCCCCCCCGCTGCCAATTCCGGGCTTTTGGCAGCTGCGGGCGGGAAATGGCGCAAATCGGTGCCGAAAATCGGGAAATCCCGACCAATCCGGGAAGGTTGACAGGTATGTGCCCCGCTGTACTGCTGCTGCATAAAAATTAACATCTTGCATGCAAAGTTCTTCTGTGTGCGCATAAATGTTCCCCTCTCACTGCATAGGAACCCCTTGTGGTTCACTTCAGCTGCTCTGGATGCCATTCTCCCTATTTTTGGGGCTCTTTGGTGGGGTCACTACCTGCCTGAGGAAGTTCAAGCTCCTGCACCCTCATAAAACACTATAGGCAGCATGTTTGATCCCAGCCAGGGAATTCACTATATTTGCTTGCCCAAATCACCATATGTTCATTATACAGCAGATATGCCTTTCCACCTTCTGAGCAAAACTGCAGCAGAAGAGCATGACAAATCATTTCATTTCATCTGGTCTATGCGAACTACTCACCTGAGATTTCCAGAGTGGGGAAACAGCCATGTTTTTCTGTTGCAATATCAGTTGTTCATCCTGGGGTGTGTGTGTGTATAAGATGTGCCAGTCTATTGCAACAGAAACATGTTAGCCTGTTAAAGCAAAAACAACAAGACCCTTGGGGCACCACAAACACTAACATGCTTTGTTCAGCCTGAGCTTTGGTGACTTCAGCCTAGAAAGTCTGTTGCAGTGTGTGTGTATTTCTGAGGACCTTGGTTGGTTTTCACTCCCACTGGTGTGGGTCCTTCTCCCTCCCATTTTTCTGGAAGAAATAAAGATGCAACAGCCACTGAATCAGGCAGAGTATTATGAACACAGATCACTCACCTGTGTATGAGAGGAGGAAGCATCACACTCTGGCAAAAGAAACAATAGAAATGTTATGATATGACATCTCCTCTCATTAGGTAGTGTTATTGCTGACAAGCAACAGCCGAGCCTTGGGCCCACGTTCTAGGCCGACGCTCTCCAATCTTCCAGCAAATCAATCCCTCTGACTCTTGGCTCCCCTGACTGCCACTGCAATAAATTTCAAGGAAGCTGTCAGATCACATATAACAGAAAAATGTAGTTTCTATAAAACTTCTATGTGAGCAGCAAAGAAAAGCATTAATCTTTTAGACAGATGTGTGAGCACACTTTCCGTTCTTCACGTGTTTTGTAGACAGAATTACTCTCACTATATATTACACTAATAGTTGGTTTAGTTGTAATAATCTAAACATTGCATTAAATTGAAATTTCAGAGACTCACACAAACATAATATATAGGTACCTGTATTTCAAGTAGCTCAGCAAATTGGATCTCTAGCTGCTAAGTTTAGGGGTTGATTTCCCAGTGTACCTTCCTAGGAGAAATGGCAACGTGTAGTCATGGGCAAACTGCACAGTCCCAGAATGCCCCTAGAAGAAGGAAATGGTAAACTACTGCTAGAAAGAGTAGCCATAAATCAGAATCTATAACAGTTATTACAGTATGTTTTACTTAGTCCTCTCAGAAATAAACTCATACAGAAGAAATTCAGAAAGTGCACAATCTACCTGGTCTAATGTCTTGTTTCTGTAAGTAGACAACCATAAGAGCACAGGAAAGGAGTGAAGGCAACCACAACCTTCACATATGGCATATCCCAATCTATCACATCCTGAGAGCTATTCAAACAAGAGAGTTTCATATTTTGTGTCTAGGCCAGACATGAAACTGCAAAAATGAAGCCATCTTTTGGTGAATCCATTCTGCAGTTCCTTTCGCCCAACCCAGTGTGAGAAAGATTAGCTGGCATAAGGTGGCTGTTGCCCAGGGTACAACCAATTGTGGTTCAAAAATACCATAATCTTCAAAGAAGAGTGCCTTATTTAGGACTATCATTACCAAAGCAGTTCTCTGTGAATGTGGCTATCATACATGTATGATGAATAAAATGCAAATACTATATATGGCACATTTTGTTCCTATCACTTTTGCCACTACCTCAAAATTCCTAAGATGGGAGAAACTGCTTGCTCAGACAGGAGCTTGCAGGGCCATTTTGTCAGTAAGGCAAGCCATATACAAGACATACATTCCCATTGATTTCCACAGGAGAAAAATAATAATCAAATGCTTAAACCCATTCCACAAAAACCCAGTGGGACACTCTGTTATATTTTTGGAGCCCAGAAGAAAGTGATATTCCCAAACATTTTTGCACGCCTTCTCTACCTATAGGTTGTACAGTTTGGTGTTCCTTTGTAGATTGCGTGAAAGTGTGATCGTTAATATTTGATAATGGACACGGACGATGCTTTTGATGGCTTGCAATGCCTGTTTTGCAATGATTAACTCTACTATGTGATCCTGTACAATTCTGTAAACTGAAAGATTATACTACACAAATGTTGAATAAGATCTTGGCCAGAGTACCCAGCATGAAAAGCATGCATTATTAAACAAATATTATTGTTGATTTTTTACAATACCCGAGTCTAGCCCACATCCTTTTCATGTATTTTAAAAGGGGCTGGGAACCCCAATGTATATATGTGCTTCTGTCACATCTAGTGCAATCTGAATACATTTTGCACTCAGGTGTCAGGATCTTTATGAAAGCAAGTCCTTTGCCTCTCCTTGAACTGATGAAAGGTTACTCCATTTTAAATTTCTCCTTTATTTAAATCTCACTGAGCTGTCAAGCTCTGGCTGTTTTTGTTTTCCAGCATAGTTCATAATGGGCAAAGAGAACAACAAGAGCAGGAACAGTCCTGCTGTCTTTGCTGCTCTATGTTTTTATAGCACTCACCCATCGGAAATTAAATCACCCGGCATATAACTCTTGGACAAAAATAAATGTCTGTTTCATTTATTGTTCCAGCTGAGAAAACCACTACAAATGAAATAAATGGCAATAAATGAAAACCAGTACAAAAGATTCAAGCTTTTGGCTCATCTCCGTGTACACTGTCTGCTCCCATCAGTCAGGGTGTACCAACACAAGTGTCCAGCTTGTGCTGGAGGCTCTTTTTCCTCATTAGTTTTACAAAGGTAGCAAGTAATTAATTGGTGATTGAAATTAAACTACTTTCTGAAATAACATCAGGAAGCAGTGAAGAACCAGGAACCACAACAGAGACCTAAATGAGCTTCCCTGTTGATGCAAACAACTGGGTAATTTTCATCTTGACTACAATGGTTCTTTCAGATCCACCACCAAAGCCTCAACAACATAAATTAAAGCAGGGGTTGCCAACCTAAGGCCCATGGGCCAGAACTGCACTACAGTGCCATTTCATGTGGCCCCCACCCCCCAAGGGCATTCAAGAAACAAAATGGCCACCCCATTTGAAGCTGTGGGGTCCACAGCAGCAGCTGTTGCCACTTCCCACCAGCTGGACAGTCTGGGGAGGGAGTCCATTGGTTGGCGGCATTGGCGACCCCAAAATTGCCGCCACCGACGTACTCCTTTCCTGGCCCGGCCAGCCGGTGGGAAGTGGGAGCAGCTGCGGCGGCGGCATTGGCGGCCTCAAAACCGCCGCCACTGCTGCCACTGCCGCTGGATTCCCTCACTGCCCTCCCAGACTTCAAGAAATCAGAGGAAAAATTTGCATTGCACAACGTTAACTTAATATTGTGTGGTGCAAAACTTTCCTCAAATTTCTTGATGTTGTGCGGTTTTAATGTTGTACGGTGCACACATTAAGCAGCGGTACCACTGTACTTCATTTAGAATACAGCTCTGTGGGCCTTGCTAGGCAAGACATGATCAGCATGTGGCAAGTTAGTTTGTTTCATTTTGTAACTGATCATCTGGGAAGTAACACAGTTTTCTGCAAGTCTGATGTCTTAGAAAACTGTAGATTTGAAAGATTTGCATGTCTGATTGAAGACAAAATTTCTATTTGCCTTAATAAGTGATTCTGAACCAACTGTAATTTCCACAGAACTTTGAAATGTAGCCTTTGCAGAAGTATATGGTGTTTTTAAATTAAATTCAAGAAAAGAGACTAGGAAGAACCTTTGGCCAAGTTTCTGGGGATCTGCTGTAGAATACAGCAGTTCAGCTTCCTAGACATCTTCTGATTACAGATGATAAGATGTCTATGAATAACTACTTGCATGTAGTATCAACTAGCTGCCAGTTTTTCCAAAACTAGTGTACATGAAACAATTTTTTTGGGGGGGGGAGGGGGAGGGGGAGAGAACAGGGCTCAACACTATAGATTCTATCTTATGTGTGTGTTTTTGGAAGTAAGCCTCATTATGGCCAAGGGGACTTAACTTTTCATAAATATGTTTTGGACTGAAGCCTCTTATGGCTGACCTTGCTTGCTATGAGAAGATCCTACTCTTTCCAGTATCACATAAAAGCCAGACTATTGCCCCAATTAGTCATGGTACAACAAGAACTGTCCATATCAATCTGGCTCACAAGTCAGAAAAGCAGGCAGTCTGGATAACAGCATGTAGAGACAAGGAAAGAAAGTTAGATATAGGTAGACAACTTAAATTGAATTGGCTTCAATTGATGTCTATTGACAGTTGGAATAAAAGATATTTAGATGAAATGAGCTTGGATAGGGAGCGGACGAAATTTGAAGAGTTGGTACTTAGTCTAAAAAGTGGGCAGGTAAAAGTTAAGGGGTTAGTAAGCAAAATATATAAGGTTTTAGATGACTCAGATCAGCATCAGAAAGCTTTAAAAGAAACATGGGAGCTAGATTTGAATATCATAATTACAGACGAGCAGTGGAATGCTAAATGGAAAAGGAGAATAATGAGGTCTTTGTCTGTAAGAATAAAAGAGCACAATTATAAATTATTGTGGAAGTGGTACTTGACTCCGGTACGACTATACCAAATTGACAATACAAAGTCGAAATTTTGTTGGAGGTGTAAGGGGGAAATTGGAACATATGAGCATATGTGGTGGGGGTGTAAAGAGACGAAGTCATTCTGGTTGAAGGTGGAACACGAAATTGGGAGAATTCTAGATGTAAGAATGAAATTGGATGTAATTTTAATTTTGTTAACAGATGTGGAGGTGGTAGAGCAACAAAAAAGGGAATTATTAGCAATTATGTTATCCAGTGCTAGACAGTGTATAGCGCGATATTGGAAATGTGATGTTACCCCAAAAATAGAGGATTGGTATAAGGAGTTGTGGAATACTGCGCTGAATGATAAGCTCACCTGGGAGTTAAATTTAAGAAAAGGGTTAATTAAAGAAAGCAAATTTCAGGAAATTTGGAAATGTTTGATAGATTATACCTTGATTAATGGTCATGGGCAACTGCCGGTGCCAGATTACATTGCATTTTTGAGATGATAATAGATAAAAGGGGAAATTCTGTCTCCGTAGCATTGTATATAGCACGTGGTGATATTTTGTTCTGTTTCTTTTTTTTTCCTGTTCTCTCTTTCTTTGCTTATTTATATTACTGTGTATTTTGTCTTTTATTTTCTTATATTGTTCTGTTTGTTATCTCTTGTTTTTTTAATTATTGGACGTGTATCGAGAAATAAATTTTTGAAAATCAAAAAAAAAAAAGAAAAGCAGGCAGTCAAATCAAGTTTCAGCTTCATAAAATTGGATTGAAATTGCATCTGCAAATTCCATAATTAACAAATAAATTGTAGGCAAAAAAAGAGGAAAAATGTAAATACACGGGAATATTCCCCGTCTGGTAATAATAAAATGCTGGGAGAAAGAAGCAAGGTAGAAGAGGTTGGCTGTGAAAACTGAGTTCAACACTTAAGAAATGTTGGAAACACAAAACACTGCCTTAAATGGAGTCAAACATTTGGTGTATCTAGCCCAGTATTGTAAATACTGAATGCTAGTGGCCCTCCAGGATTTCGGGTTAAGATCCTTTTCTTACCCTATCTGACTTTCCCAAGCAGTCTTCCTTCCCAGTACTAACCAAACATGAGCCAGCCAAGCGTGAGCCAGTTTAGCATCTGGAAACAGCTAAGATTAGTGGTTAAGTGGTGGGATAGTGATCTTGGTGTTCAGAAGTATATGGATGCACTTTTTAAAAAATATATATACACATCTAATAATGTGAACTAAAGTAGTGTACCTTAAAAATTATGGTCAATGAAGATACTTACACATATTAACATGTTCTATTATTTTAATAGTAAACTGTACCTTCTTCCTATATGTACTGTAAGTTTTTGTTGTTGCACAGTCGATTCCGACCCTTTGTGACCCCATGGACCATTGCTCGCCAGGCACCTCTGTCCTCCACCATCCTCCTCAACCCGCCCAGCTCTCTGCCCATTGCATCTACAATACCATCTGCAAGTAGGTCTAATGGAATTTCAATAAATGAGAAACATTACATGGAGAATAACCAGAAAGCAACAGATTATATCAAAATCCTGTTGATTAGTGTAGCAAATCACAATAGAACAGGGCCAGTGAATCAATGGTGATTTGGCGAGTCATTGCTTTTACAAGTTCCATTGACCCCCAATGGGCCTACTCTAATGGCAACTTAGTTTAGCATAGGAAGCTACTTTTAGAGTAAGTGCATTTGAATCAGCTGATTTTAGGGAGAAGTTGAATTACTAAATCTCAATTGATTCAATGGGCCTATGATTCAATGGGCCTATTCTAGTGTGTTTTACTAAGCAAAGCAATATGTTTTTGGCCTCTGTGTTTATACAAAAGAGCTGGAACATTTTCTTAGCTGATTGATCAGATGTATTTAAGAGGAAATGTCCCTGCAATATACATTGTTTTGGAAAAGATTTGCTTCTTCCGGTGTCTTTCCTCCATTCTCCACTTGGAGAGCAGTGGCTTACAACCTCTCTTCATTCTAACATCAGGCCAGCCTCACAGTCTTCCTTTAGCTCCATCAAGTCGTGAACTAGGCTGTGTTCTGTTCCATGGGTCACTTTCATAATATCATAAGCCTGAAATTAAAAAGAAAACAAAAACAAACTATCTATCATTTTATCACTGTATTTTTCAACCAGAGCTTCAAATCAGCTAGCTGCAAACAACTACCTTATCATTTGTGAAACTGAGTGATATATGGGCATAAAGCAGCACCTTTTCTGTAATGATTACCATGCAATGTGATTTGCTGCTATACGGAGCTTGTCTCTCCATTTTAGTGGTAGCCTGACATCTCAGTAGAATATATACTTTGGTGACATGTTCATACCTGTCAACCGCGGCTCCGGCGAATCCGGGACCTGTGCGGACCGGGTTTGTGCAGGTCGCGTTGTACGCATGCGCGTGGAGGGCTACGCCGCGTGCGTAGCCTTCTACGCACACGGCGTATCCTTCTGCGCATGCGTAGAAGGGAGCTACGGAAGTGTAGAGCCCTTCCACGCATGCGTGCAACGCGGCCTGCGCAGATGGGCTGTGCAGTGCCTCCTTTCCCCCGCTGCCAAAATCCGGGGTTTCGGCAGCGCGGAGCGGGAAAAGGCAAAAATCGACGCCGAAAACCGGGAAATCCCGGCCAATCCAGGAAGGTTGACAGGTATGGACATGTTGCTTCAGCAGAAAACACATGTGCAATGACTAAACAAAATATGACAATGACAAAACACACTTCACAGTTTGTACAAAGCTCCAAGGAGCCAACCATTCTCCCATGGTATCAAGAATTAGTTTTAATACAAGTGCTCAATTACCACACAGGGCAAATCCAACCATTTCTCGCTCCAGAATAGAACAGCCGTTAGATAATTGGTATGAATATGCTTTCAGATGCAAATAAAAGCCAAATACATTCATTTGCATCCGATTTGCATTGGGACTGGGCAGGGTACCTAGTGTCAGAGATGCATGGAACAGTATGGAAATATCTTGGCATGTCACTAAGTCACAATGAAAGGGAAAAGTCAGCTCCATCGTGCTGCTGTGCTACAAAGCAGAGGGCAGAGTTTTGGGCAAATCATTTCTGCTTCTCCTTTGTTCCTTGATTAAAACGAACGCTTATTAGAGAAGGCAGAGCAAGGACAAACCTCTAGGAAGCCGCACTCATTTTCTACTTTCATCACACATGCTGTTAATAATGCACAGAGCACACTGGAAAGAGCCAGTTCAAATCAAGCACAGACAGAAAGAGTTAGGCAGCACTCTGGAGCAGAAGAAATTGATGTTTCTTTTCCTTTGTGTTTTCCCAGAAAGGGATCGATGTAGACCAGGGGTTCTCAACCTAACATCTGAGTGTGGGTGGATCCAGCCCATGGCACCATTTCATGTGTCCCCCAACACTCTAAGGGCATTTGAAAAACAAAATGCCCACCTCTTTGAATGTTGGGACAAAATGGCTGCCCCCATTGTGCAGGAAGTGAAAAATGGCTGTCTGGCCCTCAAAGCTGACTGAGAGCGCGTGACCTGGCCCCCCGGCTTGAAAAGGTTGGGAACCGCTGATGTAGACTGAGGATATGCCAGGATTCAAAATTTCTGTTTTCAACACAGAACTTTGGCTATCATATTGACTTGCATTTTCATAGAACTATGTGTTACACTCGTTGTAAGCTTGAATTCATTTTAATTTCCTCACTTTTTTTCAACAGCCTGTAGCATACTGTATTGACTTTTAGTCTAGCTGCCTTCCTGATTTAACTTTCTTTGTGTAGCTTGCAATGAAGTTGTATTATTTCCCCCCATTATTTTCAATAAGAGTGTATTTTTTAAATTTTTATTAATTTTCAAAATATAATTATAAAATCTAAATTACAAAATCTAAATAAACAGAAACAATACAATACAATACAAAAAATCATATGACAATGTACAATACAATGCATAAAATTCATACAATAATAAACAAGAAAAAATAATAATAAACAATACTAAAAATACCACTATAACAATACTTCTATTTATCAAGGTAATACCTCCCATCCTTCACTAAATCTTAATTGTTATAACTCATATAATTATATGCAACTTAAAAGTTACATTTGCAATATTTTCTTTTTCTTATAAAATAATCTCCAAATAAAACTTATTTATATATTTCTATAATATCCATATTTACACCATCTTCCTTTTTTTCCACCCAAAACTTATTAGTTAATAGTATTACCATCCTAAAATAATATTTAATTTAATTTAATAGTCATATTTATATATGCCGCCCACTCAGGCAGAACCCAACTCAGGGCGGCATTACAACAAGTTCTAAAAACACATAAAAAACACTTTAAAAGACCCATATCCCACCCACTCTAAAAGACCCATATCCCACCCACCCATCCACTATAAAAAGAAGAAGAGAGAGTTCTTAATTGTTTACATAAGCCAGCAGGCGGGGACCGTTAGGGCCCCACACCTGCCCTGCCAGCCAGGTCTTCAATCCTTTCCTGAAGGGCAGCAATTCTCTTTGAAGTCTTAGATCTGTTGGCAGGAGGTTCCAGAGGGTTGGTGTGGACACGGAGAAGGCCCTCCTTTGGGTGCTGGATAGATGTGCACCCCTAGGTGATGGAGCCTCTCCGGTCCGCTCTGGTTGGACGGGCAGACACTGTTGGGACGATGCGGTCTCTAAGGTATCCTGGCCCACTGCCATATAGGGCTTTAAAGGTCAAAACCAGCACCTTTAATTGCACCCGGAGACAAAGTGGTAACCAGTGCAGCTCCCAAAGTAGCGGTGAGGCGTGGGCATATCATCCACATCCCATCACCACCTGGACTGCCGCATTCTGGACCAGCTGCAGCCTCCGAATGGTCGTCAAGGGCAGCCCCATGTAGAGTGCATTACAATAATTTAGTCGGGAAGTGACCAGAGCGTGGGTGACCATAAGCAAGGAGCCCCGGTCCAGGAGCGTGCGCAACTGGCGAATCACCCGAAGTTGGGTAAAAGCCCTCCTGGCCTACCTGTTCTTCTAGCAGTAGTCGTGAGTCCAGAAGGACCCCCAAGTTGAGCACAGGGTCTGTTTGGGGTAAAACAGCCCCATCCAGTACCAAAGATGGTAGCTCCCTGGATAACACAGGGCCCCTTATCCACAGCCACTCTGTCTTGCTGGGATTCAGCCAAAGCCCATTGGCCCCCATCCAGACCCCAATGGCCTCCAGGCATCCTGATAGGATTTCAACAGCATCACTGGGGTCCCCACGGGCCGAGATGTACAACTGGGTGTCATCCGCGTACTGATGGTACCGCACCCCATGGGAACGAATGATCTCACCCAGTGGCTTCATGTAGATGTTAAATAGGAGAGGAGAGAGCACCGAGCCCTGAGGCACCCCATACTTGAGGAGCCTAGGGCTGGACCTCTCACTCTCTAACCACACCAACTGGGTACGGCCCTCCAGAAAAGAAGAAAACCAGGACAACACGGTGCCCTGGATCCCCAGTCCTTTGAGCCGTTCCAGAAGGATACCGTGGTCGACGGTATCGAAGGCCACTGAGAGGTCAAGAAGAGCAAGGACGGATGGATAACCCCCGTCCCGTTCATGATTTTCATATCATGAAAATACAATAATAAAAACATGTATACAAAATCAAACTACACACCCAGTGTATCTTACAATGCCCTAGAGTGTATTTAAACATGAAGTCGATTTTGGGGCTACCAACATAATATTTCGAAGCTACAAGAGGAAAAAGACACAGAATTAAAATAGGGTTTTCTTAGCCTTGTCGGGGCACGGTGGCTTGAGCGGTCTAACTAGGCAGTGCTGCCCATCTCTTGTCAATGATGTTAGGCCAGGACTAAAACTCGTAAGAACATAAGAACAGCCTTGCTGGAACAGGCCACAGCCCATCCAGTTCAGCATTCTGCCACACACAGTGGCTCACCATTTGCTTCAGGGTATTCCGAAGCAGATGCCTTCACCTGTTTAGGATTCCCTGGAAATGGCATTGAGAGATATCCTGCCTATCTCTCCAACCCGGAGGTTGTCCTTAGGTATCCATAATTATAGCCATTGATACCCTTGTCCTCCATGAACTTGTCTAATCCTTTCTTAAAGCTGTCAAGACTGACAGCTGTCACCACTTCTTCTGGCAGGGAGTTCCATAGACCAGTGATCCTCTGGGTGAAAAAGTACTTTCTCTTATTTGTTTGAGAACTAGTACCCAAAGGTTTCATGGAGATCCCCCTAGATCTAGTGTTGTGTGATAGGGAAAACAGTTTTTCCTTATCTACTTTGTTCACACTGTGCATGATTTTATAAACTTAAATCAGGTCACCTCTTAGACGCCGTCGTTCAAGAGTGAAGAGGCCCAACTGTTGCAGCCTCAGATGGTAAGGAAGGTGTTCCAGTCCCCTAATATTCTGGTTGCCCTCCTCTGCACTTTTTCCAGCTCCATAATATCCTTCTGGAGGTATGGCGACCAGAACTGTACACAGTATTCCAGATGGGGCCTCACCATAGATTTATAAAGAGGCAAAATGACACTTGCTGACTTATTTTCTATACCTTTCCTAATCATCCCTAGCATTGAGTTTGCTTTTTTCACTGCTGAGGCACACTGGGTTGACACCTTCATTGAGCTGTCCACCAGAACACCAAGGTCTCTTTCCTGGTTTGTCGCAGAGAGTTCAGACCCCATCAGTTTATTAAATGTATTTGTTTTTTTTTTTTGCCCCAACGTGCATCACTATGCACTTACTAGTGTTGAAGCTCATTTGCCACTGTTTTGCCCACTCCCCCAGTGTCAAGAGATCCCTCTGGAGCTCCTCACAATCTCTCACAGTTTTCACTACCCTGTAGTGTCGTCAGCAAATTTAGCTACCTTGCTATTTACTCCTACTTCTAGATCATTTATGAAGAGGTTGAAAAGCAGGGGTCCCAGTACTGAACCTTGGAGGACCCCACTCTTTACTTCCCTCCACTTGGAGAAATGTCCATTTAGTGCTAAAACTCACCAAAGCATCCTCCATCGGATCCCTTGGGCAAGATGAAAGTGGAGGGCACACATCATGGTCCACCTAGCCAGCAGGTGACATATCCAAATGGCTAAAAAAACCGCATGCAGATGGACTTGATTTCTCAAGTCCATTTGCATGTGTGGAATGTCATCGTGGAGACATCTACCAATTTACAGACTCCTCACTGAATAACAACTCCAAGGTCAGGTTTCTTACATGGGAACATTATTGAGCTAGCTATTTGACTCTCTTTGTTTTCATCTGTCATTCCTCACCATGCTGAGGCTTCTGTGAATGGCTGAATGGCAGGGCATAAATATATTGATTAATAAATATCAATAAATCCACTCTCTGATATAGACCTTCCAGAAGGTGAATGAAGCTACCATAAAATGCTGCCTTGTAGTCCCTTTCCCAGAAGGACAAAGTGACTGGTGCTGGAAGCTGCTGAGATACTCAGCAGAACCTAATGTGAAGAATTTCCCCTGTTTAGGGAATACAAAATGGCAACAGAAGAAGCTGGCTCAAAACTCAACCGAGAACCAGACTGAAAATGATCTATTCTACACAATCTATTTCATGCAGAAGCATGAAATTGAGAAGTCAAGACATGCTCATGGTCATGTTAAGGTCTGTGTTATGGTCGTTGAGCCTTGGGCTCTGACCCCCCTCCCTGGTTTACTATATTTCTCTTGATTTATAATTTGTAAATTGTTATTATTCTCATTGTATTGGTGATACTGTATTTTGATATTGTTTGCATTTTTTAATTGGTTGTATTATATTTAACTATGTTGTTATGCCGCCCTCAGTCGACCTTGCATTGAGTAGGGCGGGGTATAAATCCGAAATGATGATGATGATGATGATGATGATGATGATGATGATAATAATAATAATAATAATAATAATAATAATAATAATAATAATAATAATAATAATAATAATAATAATAATAATAATAATAATAATAATAATAATAATAATAATAATAATAATAATAATAATAATAATAATAATAATAATAATAATAATAATAATAACTGCTCCCTTGTTAAATAAAACCAAAGCAATATTTAGAAGTATTTTTCAAAGATGTTCTCACTCAGTTATTAGGAATTCTTGAAAGGTATAGTTCTGTTTTATGGTCTGTTATAGAAATTGCAAATTGCTTCCTCCAGAAAGCATGCTAGAAATGTACAGAAAACAAGGTGAGATAACCCCCTCACATCTGACAAATTTTCTGCAGCAGTGTAATCTATAGTGTGAGCAGAATTTTGGCAGATTTAAGAAAGCAACCATTTAGAAAAAGTATGTTACACCAAATAAAGCTACTAGCCCCTCCACCAAACTTTCTAGTAGAGGGAACAACATTATTATTATTATTATTATTATTATTATTATTATTATTATTATTATTATTATTATTATTATTATTATTATTATTATTATTATTATTATTATTATTATTATTATTATTATTATTATTATTATTATTATTATTATATTTAAACTTATATACCGCTTTCCTTTGTCAACGACAAACTCAAAGTGGTTAACAAAATATTCAGTTACAATAAATTCCACAATAATACAATATATAATACAATATATCAGTAAAACTAGTCAAAATATCAACAATCAATATATAAAAAAGACGTATCCAAAAAACATATCAATAAACATATCAGCAAACCAGTGTAGCCAAAGGCGTATAAAACATAGCTAAAATCACTTCTAAAATCCTAGGCACCATTTTTTTCCCCTTGTAGGCCTGTGTTTTGAAGTGATGCTCAGTTATAACAATAAGGATAACAATAAGGATCCAATATAATAAAGGCCATATTATAAATGTAAAAAAATGCATCTCAAAACTCAAACCTTATTTGCTAGGGAAGTACATATTTAGTGGAATCCCACATGGTGTAATTATTATATCATAGTGCAAAATATATTATCAGATCATAACAGGTCATACCCATCAAGCGCCGCTCCAGAAAATGCGGGAACTGCTCCGGCCCGGGTGCGCATGCGCAGGAAAAACTCCATTGTGCATGCGCAGAACCCCTTTGTGCAAGCAAAGAAAATGTTTGCGCATGCGCAGATGGGTTCTGCGTGTGCGCAGTAATCCCTTTCCCCACCGTTCTAAATACAGGACGGTGCCAGGAAAGGGGATGAATGCGCGCCAAAATACAGGATTTTCCAGTCAATCCGGGATACTTGACAGGTATGTAAAAGATGGAAGTTAAATGCATGAATTAAAAGCATAAATACAGTATTTCTTATGTGCCATCTTCTATTTCTAGGAATAATGTGAACACCCATGTTATGGTAAAGATTGTTTATTATATACATCATTTTAATATAACAAATAAAAGAATGCCACAAAATCAAAATTGAAAGCACAAGGCAAAAGAAATTCTTGTCATAAGCATCACATTGGTTCAAATACAATTTAGAATCCTTGTTTGATCCAAGTTTTTGGCAAGAATACTGAGACACAACATTTAAAAGCATTCAGCTGGGAAAACATAAATGGCATCCATCAAAATGCTGCACAGTTCCTCGGGATTTTGTTATGTGCATGTACTGACAAATCTGTGGCATATACCTTGTACTTTGTGATTCTCCCACAAAGATATGAGAATTTCTGAATAAGGCAGTTATCAGCTGCAACGGGTTTAGGGCTGTCAGTCAGCTGAGCTTATATGACAACACATGCTGGACAAGTGGAACCAGTGGATCTTTGTACAGTATTGCAAAAAATAATAAAGCCTTTGAGAGGACGATAAATATTGTTACTTGGCTCATGTTTTAAAGCTCAGACTGACATTTTCAATTCACTGTGGCCTCTTAGTTATCTTAGTTGTTTCATTTAGTGGGTTTAACTGTATAATGTTGCCACCCACCTCTCAGGAGTACACAGAAAGATCCTCCTCGAAGATTGTGGTATTTTTTAACCACAATTGGGTGTACCCTGGTAATGGCAACCTTGTGTTCCTGGCTAATCTTTCTCACTCTAAGTCAGGTGAACGGAACTGCAGAATGAACTCACAAAAAGGTGCCTTCATTTTGGCAGCTTCATGTCTGGCTGAGGCAGAAGAAGATCCAAAAAATTTAATCAGAAGGAAGCAGCTAGGTTTTCATGAGCACTGGAATCCACAGCGCTTTGAAAAATCATCTTTTAAAAATAATTGTGAAGTTGTATTCCAAAAAGGTAACATTTCCAAGATATGGAAGTACAGCAGGGTGTGAGCTGCTTCCACAATATCTCCCTTTTCAAAGAGCCTGAATAATCTTGTTGATGATTCCCCATATCGATGTGGAAAGGACCCTTGAAAAGATGTTTATTAGTTATGTCAAAACATAATTTGAGGAGTCTCTGTGGAGATTTTGTGGATTGCACCTAATAAGTCTACTAGCTATTTATTTATTTAGATTTCTATTGCCGCCCTCTCGCTGAAGCGACTCTGGGCGGCTCAAAAACACCATAAAAACATTCAAATATAAAACCCATAACAATAAAATCACCAAAACATTTAACAATTAAAAAACATTAAAATACCCTCCCAGCCACAATAAATTAAAAACTGAAACTAAAAACCCGAATGGCTTTTTATATAAGCTGGGGGGGGGTGTGTGTGCCCCACCAGCAGCATCCCACACTCGGTGCGCCAGTCAGGTTTTTTAGCCTTTTCTGAAAGTCAGTAGCTCTGCCTGGAGGCGCAGATCTGTCAGCAGAAGATTCCACAGGGCCGGAGCAGATGCTGAAATGGCCCTCCTTCTAGTGCTAGAGAGGCGAACGTCTCTAGCCGATTGAACTTTTAGGGAGCCCCTCAGGTCTGCTCTGGTGGGATGGGCAGATGTCCTTGGGGTGACGCGGTCCCTTACATAACCTGGTCCACTACCATGTAGGGCTTTAAAGGTAATCACCAGCACCTTGAATTGCACCCGGAGGCACACCAGCAGCCAATGCATCTCCCGCAACAGGGGTGAGGCATGGGCATAACGGTCACACCCCATCACCATGTGGGCAGCCGCATTTTGCTCCAGTTGATGATGACCAGCCCCATGAAGAGCACGTTACAACAATTTAGTCTGGAGGTGACCAGAGCATGTGTGACCATAAGCAAGGAGTCTCGGTCTTATTAAAATGATTTTTTCTATCCCTGCCTGAGTCCTTCTGTTAACTTTTCCTAGTCTTGCTGTGTGAATAGGAGATGTTCAAGGCCTTATAACCCCCTAGCCAATTGTGAACCTATGGTACACATGTCAGAGATGGCATGCAGAGGCCTCTCTGTTGGCACACGTACCACTGAGGGGAAGCCCAGCCAGCTGGCTGGTGCCAATGGCAATGCCGCTTCCCCACCAGCCCTCTCCCTCTACCAAAGGGGAGGTGAGAGGGGAGGCTGAAATCCTGCCAGGGAGGCGGCGGTGGGGACAAGGTAAGGCAACAAGACACCCCCACCCACCCCGCCTAGGAGTCAGCCGCACCCACGGGGGTGGGGTGGGGGTGGGAAGCACCCATAAGGGGCACACCCACATGACTTTGCCGGAGGTGCACCAGCGATGTCACATAGGTGTGGGTATGTACGGTTTCTGCCCGTGCACTGACTCCTCCTTCCTGGGCACTCGGTCTCTAAAAGATTCACCGACACTGCCCTAGCCCATGACTGCTGATTGGGGTCTATGAGGGTGTGGATATCATGTCCTCCTCACACAAAGTCGACTGTTTTTAGGTACAGTTCAAAGCCTTATTTGGCTTCAGAACAGTCAATTGAATACAACCCATTGTCTGGCTCCTAAGGTCTTCATGAGAGTTTTCCCCCTCGTTCTTGCTATCCTCAGATATATGAGAGAGGGCTTTCCTGGTGGCCAACCACACCTAAGCTCTGGAACTTCCCGCAGAAGAAAGCAAAGTGCATTTCTTCTCTACTGTTCTTCTACTAGTAGATAAATACATTTTTACTTCGGCAAACATTCAAATATATGCTGGTCTGTTCACAAAGAGGTTTGTAATTGATCTGGTGATATTTCTTATACATTTGCATTTTAATTGCTTTTTAATACTGACATTATTTTTTATTATGGTTGATTATTAAACCTGCTAGCTAGATGGCATCATTGATGTAATGGGTGTAGAACTGGGCAGAGTACAGAGGATGGCAGATGACAGAGGAACCTGGCATGCTGTGGTCCATTAGGTCGCAAAGGGTCGGACTCAACTGAGTGATTGAACAAAATTAAACCTGCATTTCACTATTATTAGCCACAACAAGCACTATTTTGGATAGAAAGGTGCTCTCCAAATCAAATAATATGTTTGTAAATAACACATTATTAGAAATATGTATCCTCTTCTAGTAATAGATTAGGATAGATTTTTATCCTGGATCTGCTTGCAATTAGGTAACATTATGAAGTCTGGTCAGGTATTTCAATAATTTAACATTCTCTGTCCTTCCTGTCCTCCTAAAATCCATAATTGTGCTTATTTTAATTAGAATTCCTCTTGCAGTAGCAGGAATACAAAACGCAGCAGTGTCACTGATGACCTTCATGCGCAATGACTTTTTAAAGACCTTTGGAATGAAGGACCTGCCAGAATTCATCATGCACAGTTCCAGCCTTTACAGTGTAGGTTTCAATCTCAGCTATATCAGCTGAAAACCAGAATTTATCATCAGGCTAAGCACTTAAGCATTATATTTAGCAAAAATCAAAATGTGAATGCCAGCTGCCATTCACATCAACATCCATTTAAGATGTTAATGTTTTCAATTTGGTGGAATGTATCAAGCTACTTTTGCACCTCTCTCCCAAAGGGCACATTGTCCTTACAACCAGCAACGCAGGGACAGGTTTTCATGTACACTTGGCCTGAATTCCCCATTCAGCTAGATGTAGAATATGATCAATATTTTAAAAGGAAACTAACAAAGGGACTGCAGTACTGAAACAGTTTTTCATTTCTTCACTGTAATAGTTGTTTGCTATTCAAAGGTTAGGGGGTGATTAATGACACACACACAGCTACTGAACAGTTGATACCAACAACTGATCTTAAAGGAGTTCACCCCAGAAATTGTACAAGCAGCAATGGCTATTCATTTCCCTTTACAGCTCTTGCCTAAGGAACTGACATAGACCAAGATTTGAGGGAGAACTGGTGAGGGGGCATTTTAAAGGTGGAGAATGAGCTAAAAAGTTGGGAACCTTTTAGGTACTTGATAATGTCTGAGAACTGCAGTGGTTAAGACACTAAACTTGATGACTGGAAGCTCAGCAGGTTAGCAGTTCTAGACTCAAGTGCTGCACAATGGAGTGAGCTTCCATCTCTGCCCCAGTTCCTGCCAACCTTGCGGTCCGAAAGCAAGAAATTACAAGGAGATAAATAGGTACCACTTCGGTAGGAAGGTAAACAGCGTTCCATGCACTCTGGTGTTGAGGCATGCCTGCCACATGTCCATGGAAATGTCTGCAGACACAGACAGCGACTGGCTTTTGAGCAAGGGCGAACTTTACCTTTACCTCAGTATGGCCACTTTTAGCAACATAAATAGAGAGCAGCAGGGGAAATGGGTAACGCTCCAGTGTCTAGGCATGCCTGCTACATGTCCACGGAAATGTCTGCAAACGCAGACAGCTCTGGCTCTTTGGTCAAAAACTGAGATGAGCAATGAACCCTAGAGATGGATACGACTGGCTTTCGACCAAGGGCAACCTAATGTCTGGGAGAGATGATCTGGAATAAGGAATAGGAACATGGCAGAACTAGGGGCTGCGGTGGCTCAGTAGTTAAGAAGCTTGCCTTGTTAGCTGGAAGGCTGGCAATTCGGCATTTCAAGACCTGGGTACTGCATAACAGATTGAGCGCCCGTCTCTGTCCCAGCTCTTGGGGACATGAAAGGAGCCCTAAGGACGTCTGTCCGTCCAACCAAAGCGGACTGGAGGGGCTCTCTAATTGTGCCATCAGCCAGGGGGGCTCACCTCTCTGGCACAAGGAGGAGGGCCTTCTCCGTGTCCGCACCGGCCCTTTGGAACCTCCTGCTTGTGGAACTGCGTCTCCAGACGGAGTTGTTGCCCTTTAGGAAGGAACTAAAGACCTGGCTGGCGGGCCAAGTTTGGGGTGCGGGTGGGGATGGGGGTACTGTTGGGTGGTTGGTATAGAGAAGTGTGCCTTCCCCCAAGGTCCCTTCGGTTCCCTTCGCACCTTTTAGGGGTGGGTTTTTTAACTTTTAACTTTGTTTTATCATGTGTCTTTTATGTATTTACTGTCCGCTATGTAAACCGCCCTGAGTTGGGTTGTACCTGAGTGGGCGGTATATAAGCGTGAAAAATAAATAAATAAATAAATAAATAAATAAATAAATTTAGGTGTTCCCTGAGCAGAGTTTCGTCACAAAAATCCTTTCAACCCAGAATAATTTCTGACACAAAATTATTATTATTAATAATAGACAAAACTAACCTGCTTCAGGGTTTCCAGGGCCAGGGAAAATGAATCTTGGCTGTACTGCAGTTTGGCCACTCTCATCAACTGGACAGCTCTCAAAGGGTGGAAGCCGGAATAATAAAACCTGGACAAATATATAGATATAGATATATACTGTATGTCAGATAATCTTTGTCAGTCTCACCTTCACAGTTCCTGCCTCAGCAGAGAGCTATTGGGGGGTGGGAGGTGGGGTCTGCAAAGCCATTGTGAATTTTAATAAGGTATTCAGAAGGAAATTAGCTTCACCATGGGGGAGTGTGAAATACTGAGGAGAATTAACAAACTATTATTTTCTATCCCTGCAGAATTACGTTATTCTGTTAGAAAGTGACAGGGGTGGGATTAATTCACACACCTCAGTCAGACAATGAAATCGCCCCAGTTACACTTTATCTTAAACAAAGTGCCTTTCGGTCACAATACCACTGGGCTGATTTCATGCATTTTCCTTCTGACAGGAAATGTTTCAATGTGGAGACAAGTCTTCATTTTTTTTTAAAGGCTGGGATAGGAGTTAGGACAGGCTTGGTTAAAGAGGTCTAGATCTTTAGTGGGCTCATTCACGTTTTCATTTTGTCAGTCATATTTCAAGCCGGAAAAATGAGTCCATACATGTTTGCAATGTCGAAACTCTCAGACTGAAGGAAACTGACCAAGAGAGCTGGTGGAGTAAGAATGGCTTAGGTGTAGATTGTGAAGGCTTCCATTCATATATTCACTCAGTCCTATAATAGAATCGCACAATTGCCATTGCACAAGCCACAACGTCTCACAATCCAGTTTATAATATGTCAATAATAAAGCTGGTCACTAATAATAACAATGATGATAACTATGCTATTGCTCCTGTTTCTACCACTACTACCACTAACAAAAACAGTAACAAAAGGTGACACTGTAGCACGTGTACATCTGAACACTTCTCAATAAATATTTTACAAACATAAATGGAAAAAGATAGTTTCAGAATTAGTTCTGGGCACCCACCAGCATATGAGGTTATGCTGGAATAATATTCTGATGGAACCTGAGCTAGCATTTGCTAGTACAGTAAAACCTCGCATAAAGAATGCCTCGCTTAAGAGTCTAACTTGCTTAAAGAGCAGATTTTTTTCTGAATGGTCGCCTCGCTTAACAACTAAAACCAACCAAAAACTTGCTTAACAATTAAATCGGGGTTCGCAATCCCCCCCCCCCGCCAGAAGTCACAATTGGTCACTTACAATGGTGTTTCGCTTAAAGAGCAAACTCACTTAAACAGCAACCCCGTGGACCTCATTGTGCTCTTTAAGCGAGGTACCACTGTATTTGCATGCACACGCAGACAGAGAAAGATAATTTCTGCATACAACTACACAGCAAGGGAAATGTGAATTAACTCACATCCTCTTGCGGTGAAGTGGCAATTTTCAATATAAATGCTCACAGAAGCAGAGGAGAAAGAAAGCCTCCTATGTGCAATTCCATGCGAAGCACTTGTAAGTGGCACAGTGCAAGTAATTTGCTTTAAGAAGGCTTTCCTTCCTCATTTCCATATCTCTTGGAGAGGCTTTGTAGAGAGAGGTGAGTGCTAACGCCTCTCTGTGTGTTTGTGTGTGTGTGTGTGTGTGTGTGTGTGTGTGTGTGTGTGTGTGTGTGTGAGAGAGAGAGAGAGAGAGAGAGAGAGAGAGAGAGAGACTCTTTTCTTTCTGCATCATTTCAAAGCAATCATACACTTTGAACCAAAGCAAAATGATTCAATTTTTTAAGAGCAGAAGGGGAACAAAAAACTACAGATTGGGATTCTGGAACTATAGGTTGATCCACATTTCCCAATGTATCATGTGGTCAACGGGAAAACAATATGAATCAGCCCATTGCCAACTCTTAGTGTTTCCCACATTTCCCCGCACTGAGTTGAACCCTCTGTCAAACCAAAGGCTGGCAAATACAAATGCAAGAAATAATTGCGGCCACGACCATCAATGCCAGAGAGCAGTGTAGTATGGCATGAAGGTCTCTTTCACCAACACTGGAGCTTGAAACTTTGCCCAGTTTGCCGGGCTACCGGCTGCAGTGGCTTTCTAACACTGAAGCCATAAATTTATCATGAGGAGACCTCCATTACTCCCACAACACTTCTATTGAGTCTTGTTCCATAATTGCATCCAATTGCTGTGGTAATCAGAATCCGTGAAGATTTAAGATTATGGTACATGATACCAGAGGAAGCAATAAGTAATTAAGCAAAGTCTGGCAGACAACCAAAACCACGCACAGCCATAAACCATAGAGAGGAGAAATTTAAGAGGTGAAGGTAAAAGAAGCAAGCGTGAAACTGAAAGCACTGAGTACATAAATATTTACAAAGCTGTTTTATTGGGCTGATTTATGTACTGATCTTATGTATGTGTTCAGCTCCTTTTCACAAGTTTTAAAACTGACATGTCAAGTAGCTATTTGCTATTATTTTCTATATTAAATCTGTTAAATTATTAGAACATCTCTCATGTATGCAGGTATGCTATTATTTTCTATATTAAATCTGTTAAATTATTAGAACATCTCTCATGTATGCAGGTATGCTGTTTGGACACATTCTTGAAAGAAATTTGTACAACATGCAGTCTGTGTGGGAAATTCATAGAGTGGGGGAAAAAGGTAGTAAGTATTCTATCATTCTGAGTGAACTAACTTCATATCATTTTGAAAAAAATATTTCTGCTAATGAGATTATTTTGTGCATGTTTAAATTTCAGTACAGTGGAAAATTCACATCTGATTCATGCCCAGCCCATTCCCCAGCAACATAATTCTTTCCATTTTGCACAAAATACAGGGTTCTTTGATTTGCTTTTCACAATAATGCAAAGGTTTTTTTTGTTGTTTTTTTTTGCAAATGCTATTACAGTGGCACCTCAGATAAAGGCCGATTCAGATAAAGTCGCGATTTTCATGCATATGTGATGCATCACATAAAGTCCAAAACTGCTATAAAATAGACGTTATCCGAGGTATTTGGTATAAGTCCATTTGGGGGCATTATCCAATGCATCGCCCATTTGATTTCGATAAAGTCCAAAACCGTATAAAGTCCAAACTTGTGGAATGGAGTTTGGACTTTATCCGAGGTTCTACTGTGCTGATGAAACAAAGCACTGCTCTTTTTGCTCCCATGTATGAGCAAGAAATCCTGGAGTAGGTATTTCAAGTGTGTGTCTTTATGTGTCAAAACAACCATTTTTATCAAGGATTAACATATCTCTAAGTATTCATTACATCTTTGGTTAACGTCATACTAGATAAACAACTTAGTTTCAGCTGGAAGTTCATTTGGAAAATTTAGATAAGTGAAAGAGAGAGTGGCACTTGAAATCAATGGAATTTACTGTTGCAGGTCTGCTAATGGCCCCAGGCAGTTACTTTTTGGTACAGAGCCTATGTTATGGTCAAGGAGGAAACTACAAATAATTGGTTCTTAGTGAGATCTTAGTGGTTAAGACATTGGACTTGATGACTGGAAGGTTGGCAGGTCGGCATTTCAAGACCCAAGTGCTGCACAACAGAGTGAGCTTCCATCTCTATCCCAGCTCCTGCCAACCTAGTAGTTTGAAAGCAACAAATTGCAAGTAGACAAATAGGTACCACTTTGGTTGGAAGGTAAACAGTGCTGATTCTTTGGCTATAAACAGAGATGAGCACCGAACCCTAGAGTCAGATACGACTGGCTTTCGAGCAAGGGTGACCTTTACCTTTACCTAGTGAGATCATACTTACCACAAAAGGCTTGTAGGAACCAAATAAAATCTGGTTCTCGCTTTCCATGCTGGTTTCACTCAGTCATGTTGCCAGTACAGTAAAACCCCGACTTACAAATGCCCCGAGTTACATAAAATTCAACTTACATAATGATTTTGTGCTAAAACCATGTCCCGATTTACATAAATGTCCCAATTTACATAAATTTACATATCATGATTTCCTATGGGTTGCTTCAAGTTACATAAAAATCATTTTTCCTATGAGTTTGTTTCGAGTTACATAAAAATTCATTTCCCTATGGGTTTGCTTTGATTTACATAAAAAATCCATTTTTCCTATTGGCTTTCTTCGAGTTACATTAAAAAACAATTTTTCCTATGGGTTTGCTTCGAGTTACATAAAAGCCGATTTAAGCAAAAGCCTACGGAACTGACTTTTTCGTAAGTAGAGGTTTTACTGTAGTCTTAAATTTTGATGATTACAGATCTTTAACAAATGGTTTTACCAGTGCCATCCCCCTCCCCCTGAATTTTCTACTGCCAAGTGAAGATTAGAA